>JAGFPH010000829.1:3460-18326 GCA_018207615.1 Philaenus spumarius
TCTATGCCGTTACTAACCTAAGACGTATTGTCATGCAACGTAGTAAGTTTCTACGAAAAGAATTCGGCCTATATTGTTAACTAACCTAAGGCACACTGATTTAAATAAAAACTCCGAACCACAAAACAAGGAACAAAAACAATAACTAAACAACTAAATTGTAAGTTATGTTTAGTACGTTACCCGTATGTACTTCGATGACAAGGTCATCATCCTCAGAGGGTTTTAACACTACTAAACACTAGATAATATTACAGACCTATAGGTACCCGCCCTCCCCCACTCCTACCCATAGCTGTTATAGGTGTAACCTTGAGTATATACAATTTAATCTTTAGCTTGTAATTTAGATCTATATTTCCATTTTCTAATTCTTTTTCGAACAAGGAAACCCATTTGGACTCTGTACTGGTGCCCAAGTTTTGACCAGACTTCTCGACCAAGTTTTCTCAGATATCAAATTTAAATTTGTCTTCAATTACCTCGATGACTTAGTCATCTATTCAGAAACTTGGGAAGAGCACATTAATCATCTACGTGAAGTTCTTTCTCGATTGCGACAGGCGAGACTTACGGTTAACCCCGATAAGGTTCGTTTTGCCGTGAGAGAGATAAGTTTCCTTGGTCATCTAGTTTCGGCCAGTGGCGTGCAAATTGACCCCGGTAGAACCAAGGCCATCCGAACATTTCCTAGACCCACCAATCCAAAGGCCGTGTCACGCTTTATTGGAATGGTTAATTTTTTTTCTAAATTTATCCCTAATTTCGCCGAACACGCCGCTCCTCTAAATCTGCTTAGGCGGAAAGGGCAAAAGTTCGTTTGGAACAAAGAGCAAGACTTTGCTTTCGAACATCTGAGAAATGCCATCATACAACCTCCTGTCCTTCGAATGGCAAACTTCGACAAACCTTTTGTCCTTCAAACGGACGCAAGTTCGTGCGCCTTAGGAGCAGTCCTACTCCAAGAAATTGACGGTGTACGTCAACCTATCGCCTATGCTTCCCGCACCTTAACACCTGCGGAAAGAAAAGCCTCATCTGCGTATGAGTCAGAATGTCTGGCCGTGGTATTTGGAGTAGAGAAATTCAGACAATATCTCGAGCATCGCGAGTTTCTGCTAGAAACGGATAATCAAGCGCTTTGCTGGCTTCTAGCCCGTCCCAGACAGTTAGGCAAAATGGGACGATGGATAGCTAAATTAACCTCCCTAAAATTTCAAGTGGCACACATCAGGGGTACCCAAAACGTGATAGCAGATTAACTTTCTAGGATGTTTGAAGTAGAAAGGTCTCCAGAACAGATTCCTCCTTCAGAGAATCCCGTAATTTGCAATAGCCTTTTAACCAATTTTCCTTTAGCTTTCCAGGACATTGGCGTGCAACAGCGCGCTGATGCTTACCTAAACCCCATTATATTAGATCTGGAAGCAGGTGCAACTTCCAACCGTTTTTGCCTTAATAAAGGGACCCTTTGCCTCAAGAACCATAGAGGTATCCCTATCAAAGTTTACGTTCCCCGATCATTAATAGACCTGGTCATCAATTATTACCACGACTCCCCAGTAGGAGGTCATTTAGGTATCTTCAAAACCAAATTCAAAGAGAGAATTTTTCTTCTGGCCCACACTCTCACAGGATGTCACCCGTAAGGTTCGTAGTTGTGAAACATGTGCCGTGAGCAAGCCCGCTCAAAATAGCAAACTTGGCTATTTGTCTTCAACTGTCCCAACCCGGCCGATGGAAAAAATCCACATTGATTATGTCGGCAAACTACCCCGAACAACAACAGGCAATACCATGATTCTGGTCGCAGTTGATCAGTTCTCCAAATTCACCTGGCTTTGCCCTGTCAGAGATGCAACCACTCTTAACACCATTAAGGCTTTAAGCCAGAACATTTTCCAACATTTCGGATTTCCAAAAATAATAATCTCTGACAATGCTACCTGTTTTACTTCACATGCGTTCCGCAATTTTTGCTTCTCTCGTGGAATCAAACATGCAACCTTGTCACCCTACCATCCCCAACCGAACAACGCGGAACGCTTAAACAGAAATTTAAAGGCCGCACTTATTGCCTACCATTCGAGCAGTCAGACTCGTTGGGACAATTCACTATCTTGGCTTCAATTAGCCTTCAACTTTGCTACCCACGAGACTTTAAAAATTTCTCCTTTTAAGATCCTATTTAACTTCACCCCGAACACCCCACTCAGTCTTACCTGGAACATCGACGATCTTCTTCCCAGGGACAACTCAAATCCTTCTGATATCTGGCACAATGCCAAAAACAACATCATGAGAGCACACCAAAAATCTGAGCGCGTCTACAACAAAAACCGTAGACCTCATAATTTCAAGATTGGCGATCTAGTTTGGTGTAAGACGCACAATCTGAGTTCCGCTGTGGATAAAAGAGCCGCCAAACTGATGCCCAGGTGGTCAGGGTCTTTCCGCATTATAGATTTTCTCACCCCAGTCACAGTAGCGTTATCATTCGAAAATTCTCCAGACTTCATAAAAAAGGCCCATGTAGAGCAACTCAAACCTCATTTAGCATCTACTGAACCAAACCTTCACTTTTCTGAACGCTCCGCAATATCAGCAAACTGCACTAAATGTGTTTTACCCACTTGAACCTCTTATAGGTTATGTGTTGTGTTTTTTTTGTGTAGAGTTTACACATTATCACTTGTAAATCAAGTGCACCCGGACTCGACGTGTAAACCCAGAGATTGGCCATCTCAAGGGGTATTCATCTTCTTCGTGACATATAAAATTTCCAGCGCTGGATTAAACAAAAATACTTCTAAAAGTTGTCTTAAGTCATGACATGTCATGCATAATTTAATCTCATAAAGGTATGGAGATTGATCACCTTCATTACCTGAGATTTACTAGAATGTGAATATGCTTTCAAAAACTTATTTATAAGGGACACAGCGAGTCCATATTAGTTATAATTTTGTGTATCTGCTTGTCTTGTGATATGTATATCCTTATACATATATATATTTATTTCTTATATTCTTTGGTGATGGTGTATTGACCAGTTGGTACTTATACTTAGTCTTAAGCTTACTTAGTTTTAGATATTTTTTTGTATGGGGCAAGTGAATTTCCTTTCTGAGACATCATTTTTTTTTATTTTATTTTTTTTTACCCCGACTCCGTTTTTTGGGGGGAGTCTGTAGCGTTCACCTTACTTTAGCGCGATTACCTCTTCTTGACCTACACCCATGCCTTGCGGTTACATACACCTTTCACCGCAGGGGCTGTAATACACCTTTGACTCACAGCCGGCAGCACTGACTGGACTCTCGTGCGCGAGATTGCCGATTGGCTAAGTTAGCCATTTTGTCTTCATTCCGTCAATCGAATGATACGCCGTAGGTCATGTCTTGCTTTGTGCGACACAAAATGTAGTATTTTCTTTCTCTACAAGATGAGTTGATAGCTGTATACCAGGTAAAATACCTATTTTTATTTAATATGTAGCATCTAGTCTCACGGATATCTGAATTTTCTCCATAATTTGAAATGTTATTAGTATTAGTTGCCGTTTGTTAAGTATAACCTATTGTATTTTTGCAAGAAGCAATTTGTGAATTAATTAACCATATAAATTTTCATATTTTGTAAAGCCTACAACTATTAAATAGTCTAAGCAGAGATTTTAATAATTAGCCTGGAAAAATACATAATTTAAACTAAAGTGAACCCATGTGTGATTAGCTACAAGTTATATTTTGTGCTTTAAAGAGTTCCTGTAAAAGTATAATTCAGCCAGTCAATTAAAAAAGGTATATTTGTTTCAGTTTGCCAGAAACAAAGAGTAACTCTGTGATAGTTAACCTTGATATTAAACTAAAGTAAAACTTATGTATTATAACGTCACATTAGACCAAATCGGCTTGTTCAAACAGTTTACAACAAGCCAAATTACAACATGCCTGCTGTAAACGTGCTGTATTTTCATTCTGACATAATATTTTATCTTTGGCTATATAAAGTAACTAATGCCTATATTATGTTCTGATTCTTTAGAGAAAATCTGGTTTAACTTCCTGATTCAAGTTACTGCTACAAGTTTCTACTTAGTTCAACTCTTATCAATATGCAACTGCAATAAAATGTGATTCCACCTCCGCAACTACAATTTATTTCTACGCTGTCTTAAACTAAGTAAATTCGGTTGATCAATAACTCTTTATAAAAATAAACAGAAACAGGCTATTTTAAATCAGTATGAACTTATAATGAGTTAACCAAAGTCAGTGAATTTTAGTAATATAAAAAGGCTACTTAACTTTCCATGTAATTAGAATAGTAGGTTGTTGTTGTATTTATGTTATGTATTAAATAATAGGGTGGTGAGGTACCTATTTTGAAACTACGGACTCCAAGAGTCAAAAATCAAAATTTCTTTTAATTATAATGACGTCATGATTCTTATAATACTTTAAGTACAAAATTTGACATTATTTCATTTTGTTTATACCTTTTGGAATTGCAGTTTTTTTTATTACATATAATGCGCATATTTTTTTTATAAACGTTGGCCAACTTATAACATACCATTTTATTTTATAAGCAGTTTTGTATGAAATAGAGGTTAAGATTATGTGTACAATGATCCAATTTTCTTTGTTGTTTCTTTCATAAGTCTTTAATTAAATAATATAAATAAATACAGGGTGGGTTTTTTTTCTTTAATTTTGTAAGGGAGGGAATTAATTAAATCAATCTGTCATTTCGGGGCGTATATAATTTTCATACTTTTTATGTTAAGGGCGTGTTAATTTTTCTTAATAAACTCATGTTATTGTTATAAGTGTGTACATTAATTGTAATTATCTAATAACCTGTCAAAGAAAATTTCAGTTATCTTGACTTCGGAATTAAGGTAAGACTTGTGTCTGGTATATTTTGCTTTTATAAACTTTCTGTATGTGCCATCCATTTTATTTGAGTCCAGTACGCATTCCACATCGTTTAGCCTTTTGGATGGTAACACCCTGTATAGGCTGCGATATATCGATAAGTTGGCGAATTAGGTGACGACAGATTATAAAAGTAGCGACGTCGTTTAACATCGAGGATACACTGTATGTACACATCTTTCCGATCACCAGGGCGTTTTGGAACACCCTGTACATATAGGAGATGTCCGACAAAGATGACGAAGACGACGCACAACAACGACGCTTCCCATGTCCGACAACGAAGACGACGCACAACAACAACGCTTTCCATGTCCAACAAAGATGACGACAATTTGTCAATGTTTGTCATAATTTTTTTTTTTTTGTAATGTTTTGGTAAATGTTGTCTTTGTAAAAGGCAATTATTCGTCCGTTTTGTAAACAATTTGCCAATGTTTGTCATTCATTTTAATGATGTTTTGACTGGAAAATTTTGTCTTTGTAAAAGTCAAATATTAGTCCGTCTTGTCTACAATTTGTCAATGTTTGTCATTATTTCTTTGTAATGTTTTGGTAAATGTTGTCTTTGTAAAAGTCAAATGTTAGTCCGTTTTGTCTACAATCGGACACAAGGTCTCAATGTTAAACTTATATACTCGACTAGGTAGTTACTTCTTAACAGCGTCAGCGCAGCCTAATCGGTAGCGTCGTGGACTCGGGTAATGGTGGTACCCGGTTCGACTCTCGGAGCCATCCAAACTTTTTTCAAAGTATTAAATATTAATTATTACAAAAAAGATGGCTGCAAAAAAAAAACAAAAAAAAAAAAAGAAAAACAAAAAAAAAGAAAAAAAAGATGGCGGAAACAAAATGGCGGCGAAAAGTTGGCGAAAAGTTGGCGAAAAGTTGGCGAAAATCCCACCACCACACCCACCTACACCTCCACACCCACTCCACACTCACCCAAGGGTTTAGAGTCGCGCGATTGGCCCCCCTCCCCTCTTGGACTCAGGTGGTGGGACCCCTCTTGGACTCAGGTGGCATGCCCTCTACTAACGATTGGCATATTACCTATTTAGGCTGTTCTAAATAATTTTACCTCAACCTATATACTGTTTCCTTTAAAACTCTTTCTCACTGAACAAATAATACGGTTTCTATCTTTTTATAAGAATATTTCTGACAACTTTGTTTATTAGATCTGGAATATTGTATGGGTTATTTTCGAAATCTTAATTAAACCTTAAAATAAATATATTGATGGAATTATTTTTAAGGTTTAGCTTTTTAATCTATTTTGCTTACTGAACTGACAATTAAGATGGAGGTCAGTTTCATATCAAACACATTCAAAACTGTTTTTTTATTCAGAAACTATTTTTAATTTCATTATTAATTATTATTAGTTACATTTTTAGGTTTAGAAGAATCGGAAGATAACCCTGCTGAAATCATACAATCTTTGACCAAGTGGGCTCAGTTTGACTGACGAGTTTCACTTCAACATCAAACCATTTAATAATAAGTTTTTTATGAAGTACCTTCCTACTATTATTTTTGATTGTATTGTTTTATATTACACAGTTTGTATACTTAACAACTATGCTGTTTATCATTTTGATTTAACCAATATAACCTAACGTTAACGTTTTACATATGTCTGCGCAGACGTGTGAAGTGTATTTACTATGGTTTCAATAAGAAGACGGCTGGTTTCGTTCATTCATCACAGCTTTTCTCATAACTAACTATAAAAAAAATTACTTATGTATAAATTGTACAGAATTTTATCTGCTTTTTCATTGTATAGCATATCTTTTATAGTTAAGTGGTTACTTTTAGTGTTATAAAGGAAAAGTCTCTACAAAAAATATGATTTTAACATTTTTAGAAAAAAAACCCTATTTTTCAACTCCCTTTGAGCGGAAACCATATATTGCAGCCAAAAAACAAAAAATGTAAAAAATCTAATAAGAACATAAATTTCAGATAATTTTCTTGTCTTTATTTTATTGTAGTATCACATTTTATGTAAATCGCTTACTTTGTAAGTTATAAGAAAAACACTAAAAACCCACGTGATTTTTAGTGGTTTTTTTTTATGATTTTTCATATTTGCTGAAAAAAATTTTGTTGGACAATTCAGATTCGTATTGAGCACCCCAAAAACACAAGGTAAGCCACTAAAAACAATAGCACCAGAATTTTCCACCACCAGCCATTTTTGAACACCATTTTAATGGACTATAAACCGTAGCGTTAGACGGCCGTAATATCACTAAAAATTTATGCAGTTCAAAACTTCCTTCGAAAACAATAATTGCTTAAATAACAAAGCATTAAACAAGATCTTCTGTTTTAACTGAATATATGTATTTAGTATAGTATACGTACAACTAGCACGGGTCGTCAGTCGGTCATAAACATTGCTTACCCGATTTGTTAAAGAGGGGGAGAGGATCAAGAGTCCGACTGCCATTTATCAAAGGTTACATGGGTATTACAGGGGAAAGCGATAAAATTTAGCTCCGAGCTTCTTAGTGAAAATACCAACACTCTGAACATAACTTAAGGGAGTATTTTTAATTTAGCACTTTTTACTATTGTTTGTTTATTTTAATTTTAGACTAAGCTCTTAAAATGGTTTTATTTTTCTTTAATCAAGAAAACATTAGATTTATTTAATCAAAACATAAGAAGTTTGATAGCAAACTTCGATTTGTTTTTAATGAATTAGCTAATTTTTCAATACAACCAGATATTATTGTTTAAACGGAAATCTGGACAAACACCGATGAAATAAATTATTGCTACAATATAAATAATTATAAATCTAAATCAATAATTTGTAATCTACATAACCTCAAGCCACTACTTTGGGGCAAAATATTAAATCACTAAGACTATATTGTTATTACTAAGTTGTGAGTTCCCTATCATTAATACGTAAAAATAATTGCAAATTCCGCAATTAAATTAATTGAGTATTATATTAAATTGTACACAATCTCGAGAAATACAATGAAATTGAGGTAAAATCATCGAAAAATAGCAACAAAACATGTATGATTATTCTTTAATAAATAGTTCTACACATTGAATAGAATAGAGCCCAAACTTTTCCTATTTGTGTCATATACGTGTAACGTTGTGCCTTCGAGTGGTTACTCGTGGTTAAATGATAACAAACAACTTCATAGTCCATACTATTCCTAGAATAAGAATTATTCATGTGCAACTTTTCTTTCCAAGTAATTCCATCTATTCATTTACACCTATACACATTGTTAACTTGTAAAAGGGATTTGAACATACATATTGAGACGGGCTCGCTTCGCTCAGCCCGCTCAAGTCAAAAATTATAAAAAATAATTTTCCATAACTAATTGTAAAATCGACTAAGTCTTTAAGACAGGCTTAATCAGTGTTAGAAAAGCTTAGAAAGCAAGGTCCAAGGCGACTCGTTCAAGGCCAAATGTAGAATTGTCGGTGCAAGTTCATAAGAACAATGGAAAAATTAAATATTCAAATTTAGTTGATATTTTTATATTTTTGTATAAAGCAAAGTAAATGGATTAATTTATATAAGTAAAGTTTTTTGATAAAATGAAAGGTGTTAAAAATATGCGTAAAACTAAAGTAACACAAAAAACCAAAATTGGTAATTTTGAAATTTGGAAAAAAGTAAAAAGTATAAAGTATAGATAATTAACGTCATTAAAGGTCAATAGAAACAGATTTTGGTAAATTTTGAATTTTGCAGCATAACTATCAATTTAAAAGTAAATTAATTAATAAAAGTTAAATTTAAATGAATTAAGGTAAATGGCCATGAAATATGATAACTGCTAATTAAAAATAAAATATGTAAGGTTAATAGCTCACGGGCGTTAACGTATTTTAGTAAAAATAGAAAGTATAGGCCTAAAAAGGCCTAAACTCAATTTACATTAACGGCAATTGATAATATAAGATAACCGGCAATGTAAAGGCTCCAGAGAGATAGATATAGATAAAAAAGTAAATTCATTATAGTTAATGTACCCAAAATGAGAATTTTCGGAAAACCAAAAGTGTTAGAACTCAGGAACCAAAAGGGATAAAAACATGGGAAAAACAGTAAAACAATCGTCGGGTTTACAGGGAACAGTAACAGTAATAAAAAGTGCTGGAAAACCGAAATCGCGGAAAAGCGCGGTACGGGAAAGTGCGGAAAACACGTAAGAGCGTAAATACCGAACCGAACGTCGTACAGTTTCAATTAAAGTTTGCAGATAATCCAGAAGTTGTCCAGAACAACAATCTGAAGAGATATCCAGAATCCAGCTACGGGATCGGGAGTTATAGGAAATCGGTGAAAAATAGAACAATTTTGACAAACCAAAAATGACATGAATATTTCGTCGGAAGGACAGGATTTAAGTTGAACCGACCACCGATAAGATGACTCCGCCCACCAGCCAATGCTGGTAACAACTTTCACTACAATTAAACATTACATAATGGAAAAATCGTCGTAATTAAAAGTTAATTAATTCAAAACTTATAAAACTAATTATCCTGATGGCAGGAAAAATAACTAAAAAATTCTCCGTCAAATATTAATGAAGTTATTCGCTTTTAAAGTAAAAGAAACAAAGGGAAATTATTTGAACTAAATGGCAAGAGTTTTTTCCCTCGAAAGGGAGAAGGTCAGAAGTTGCTGTTTAGGTTGACAGTCGTTATAGGAACTCCGAGGTAGACACCGTGTTACTCGTTTAAAAAATTTAATTTTTTTAAAGTCTTAGAAGAACTCCGAGGTAGACGTTTGCTACTCGTTTATTAATTTCCGTCTTCATGTTTGAGCTTCATGAGTCAGGACGCTGGGTACTTGTATGCAAAAAACATTATCCACGTTCTGTGAAGAATCGATGTATAGCTTGACGTAACCTGGAACACTAGAGACGGTTACAACCTCCAGGACTACAGCCAGACTTATCCAAGCAAGTGTTAATTATCCGAACCCTGGAGGAAACCAGACGTTTCAACAAGACTGTCAGTGCAGGGACCGAGCGACTGCCAACGAGCCTAGGACATCTCTGAAGTGCGCATAACACCACCCAGGGATATATCTCGTATGTCATCGGCGTAAGGGTTAGCAGTAACTCCAAATCCTGCCAGGAACTCCAAGGGGAACGCTTAACAAACTCGCATAAGGTATAGTCAGTGCAATCTTTTCAAGCATACATTTCATCGTTGACCCACTTAGTAATTTTGCTCATTTCAAATTATCAAAAACGTAAATAAGGTTATAAATATTAGAGTCATTTATCTATCTCTCGCAGCAGTCTTCGTTATAATTGTATATAAAATTGTTAAAGTTAGTCATAATACTGAGGTATAAAATAAGGAATATAAATTTATTTTGTAATTATAGAAATTTGTTGATAAAAGTCTAATTGAATAATTATTCAAAATTGTGTATATAGTTTTGCTTGAATATAAATTAAAAACCCAGAAGCCAGGTGGCTCTGTTCAAAATATATAATTCTTATTATTTATAATTATAGTAGTCCTGAACCAGCTAGTAATCGTAATCTGTGTGTATATATATATATATGAATATAGGTGGCCAATATTGCTTGTTATAAAGAGGGTAAACAGTTCTCCAAATGGCACGACCCTGAAAAGAGTCGAGGTTCCAGAGATTAAAATTAAAATTAGAACCTTTTCAAATTTTAAGAAAATCTGTCCACAAGAGGGTGGGCAAATTTCTTGCGGCGACGATTGGAAAGGTGAGCTGAGTAGATAGTCGCGTAAAACGTCGTTGGTGGTGGTAAGGCCGACGAGAGCGGTTCGTCGCAAGTGGCGCCCGACAGCGTGGAGCGAAAATTAGCAGAAAATAAATTGTTATTTTAGTTCCATACGAACAGAACAATACCCTTTTTATAGCAAGGAAACCTAATTATAAATAAAAACCTGTTTAAATTCTAAAAATAAGTAAGTTAAGTAAATAGAAAACTAATAACCTACTCACTATGTCTAGGCAAGAGGGAGAAATGGCCAAAATGATGGCGTATTTGAAGGGGATGGAAGCCCAAAGGGTATTAGAAAAAGAGGAGGCAGATAGAGTTAGGAAATTAGAAAAAGAGGAGGCAGATAGAGTTAGGAAATTAGAAAAAGAGGAGGCAGAAAAACGGGAGCAGGCTAGGGAACAGGCTAGGCTGTTAGAAAAAGAGGAGGCCGAAAGAGTTAGGCGGTTAGAAAAAGAGGAGGCAGATAGAGTTAGGCTGTTAGAAAAAGAGGAGGCCGAAAGAGTTAGGTTGTTAGAGAAACAAGAGGAGGCAAATAAAGAAAAAGCTAGGGAACAGGCTAGGCAATTAGAAAAAGCGGAGGAGGCGGAGTTAAGGCGCGAAGAAAGGGGAGCGATAGTAACGGAAGTAAAAGGCGTCATTAACGAGGTTAGAGTAGAAATAGGGAAGGAATTAACACTACATTCGGGTAGGATAAGGGAATGTGTTAAGGAAATAGAAGAGGTTAAAAATGAGGTAGCTGAGTTAAGGGAAGATGCTAGGGCAAATGCTGATAACATTGACAGCAATCGGACCGAAATCATTAGGTTAAATAAAGCTGTAAGGGAATTGCCTAAGGGAAGAACTGGTTCAATAGTAGGGGAGCCACAAATAACCCATATCTACCAAAGGCAGCCAGAAATTGAAAAAATTGAATTTTGGGGAGGAGCTAACGAAGACCCGGTTAGGTTTATAAAACTAATAGAGGACAAGTTGGACGAAATAAATCCTAATATGGATGAAGAAGGGAAGCTCAGGATAGCAGAGCGACATTTGGTAGGGCAGGCACATATTTGGTGGCAAGTAGTAAAGGCCAGCCGAACTAAGTATTGTGAGTTTAGGGAGGCTTTCATAGAGAAATATTGGGGTTACGAGGCGCAACGTAGAGTTAGAGATATGATAGATTTTAGTAGGTATGATTGGCAGGGGAAGAAAACGATGGCGGAGCATTTTTGTTGGATGGCGTTAAAGGCAGCGAATTTAGACCCACCGATCCCTGAAAAAATATTAGTTCACACCATTATGAGGCATTTCAATGAGAAGGTACAAATAGCCAGTTTAAGTAGGCCTAATTTAAATATTAGGGAGGCGATAACGTTCTTAGATCAAATGCAAAACATGGGAGGCGGAACGCGCGCAGTACCAACACCACCTAGACCGAATATGCAAGAAAGAAGGCCGGATAGTGCCAATTATAATAGGGATAGGGTTAGGAGCCAACCACAACCTTCCCGAAACCCTAACCATTCATCCTATGGTCAGAACCCTAGAAATACCTCTAACCGCCAACCCAACAACCCGGGTCCATCTAATCATGGGGTTCCACAAAATGAGCGCTCAAAAAACTAATCCACGAGGTCCCGGAAAAATACAATAGAATAGCGAACTGGTCAGGAAATAGGATTTTGAAAGGGGCTGCGGATAAAACAAATTATAAAGTAAATAATAATAATAATAAATTAAAGAAGGATAAATTTCGCATAAATAAATCATTAAAAATAAATAATTTAACGTGTAACATAAGAGAGGAGTTGTTGCAAGAACCAGAAAACACATATTTAAGTAAAGACTTGCCTCAATGTCCTAACGTAAATGTAAAATTAAATAATGTTCCCGTGGTAGTCCAGGTAGACACAGGTGCACAATGGTCATTCTTACAGGAAGAATTTTATGCAAATTTAATAGGCAAGGGACATAAAATATTAGAGTTACCAGTCCATAATGTAGAGGTTATTACAGCAATTAAAAAGAAGCGTCAGCGCGTCACCAAACAGATAATCGTAGATATAGATATAAATGGAGAGGTTGTCCAGGAAATATTTTTAATTGTACCCAAACTAGTAAATATAGCGGTAATGGGATGTAATATTTTATATAAAACAAAAGCTAGGATAAATATGGATAGGAGGTTTATTCATTTTCAAATAAACGAAAAGCAAATATATTTAGACTTCAATCAAGAAGTAAAGGTTCAGTCTGTAATAGGGCTGGATATAGCAACAATCGCAAATAACACGTCCAGCGATAATTCAGGTGGTCCAGACTCGGTGCAGCGTAGGTTAGGGGCTGAATCGTTAACGGGAGTGACTGATCCCGGTAGTAAAAAACAAGTCGGGCATAGGGCCGGAGAAGTATCGGAAAAATCCGAAAGTAGGGAGATACCCAACGCTAGGCAGGGGAACGAGGTTATAAAGGATAAAGTTAAACAAGAAAAGGAGATTAAATTAAGTAAAGTGCCGTTAAAAAAAGTAAACAAAAACATAAACAATAAACAAGGGCAGGATGAAGCTAGGTGTAGCCGGAGGAAGCGGAGGTCAGGTGATAGTAGGAGAGCGGAACGAGTTCTAAGGGACAATAGTGTAATTATGGACGGGGAGAGTTTAAAACAAAGAAACGTCGCGTCGTATAGGCAAAATGCCAAGGTTGAAAGAAACCAATCGTCGAGTAGGCTAAGGGCCGAAACAAAATTAGGTAAATCTGTAGGAGGGCTAAGGGCCGAAACAAAGTTAGGTGAATTTATAGGAGGGCGAAAGGCCGAAATGGAATTAGGGGAAGAAATAGGAGGGCCGCAGGCCGGTAAAGGGTTAAATAAATCGTCGAATAAACAGGGGGAAGTAGGATCTAAAGAGATCGGACAGGGTCCAGTAATTACACGGGTGGAAGTCCAGAACAAGAAACGCGGAGAATGGGTGGCTAACAAAGGCGTAAAATTTAAAGCTAAACAATACAAAAACGTTAAAAAGAAAAGGAGAAGGAAGCCGACTGTCAAGTTTAAGTTTAAAAAGCGGATTGGGATAAACACATTGGAAATAGGTGAAGACATGGAAACGGAATATTTGGAAAAGTGGATCTTAATGGAAGAAGCAAAATCGGTTGAGAGGTTTATGAAATAAAATGTATAGTAAAATTAAGTTCATATTGTAAATAATCACTTGTTTAATATCATGTAAGGTACAGTAATATAGTTAAAGCAATGTTTTCATTATAAATTGAATGTAATTCTAAAGCGGTTCAGGACATAAGTTTTAATTGTATTAAATAAATAGTTATTAAGATTAAAAGTGTAACAGATAGATAGGCCTAATGCGAAAGGCGAGCAGAGTACAGTTAGCGCCGAATGAATGAAGTCTTGACAATAGAAGTCGATTAGGCTATGTAAACAAAGTAAAGTGCAGTGGAAATGAGAACGGAGGGGTGAGGTCTAACGGAAATTAGAGATACAAAGTACAGTAACGTTGAGCAAGGTCAGGGACCAATTGTAAACATCAGCTGAAGGAAGGGCAATGTTTATAAACATTCGACAACAGTTAGGGTGAATGAACTTTGAAAGTAGGCCTAAATTAAGCAATGCTAATAGGTAGGATAAGCTGTTGTGAGAGAATAAAAAATTATAAACCCCTTCAGCGATGTAATGTATGTTTGTTATAGGTATTGTGTCGAAGCCTTATACACGGACTACAGACACTGTGCTTAGTGAACTTTGGTTATTCATAAACCACATATACTTTTTTAAATAAAAATGTTTCTAGCCAAAATCGTAGCAGATGTGCGATACTGCTAAACTTGTGAACTCCGAAGAGTAATATGATTGCAAATGTTATAAATGTTTTTTCAGAGGACAATGGACTATATTGAGAAATGAATTTAATAATTGTGTTGTATATAATATGTATGTATTGCAGGATGAATCCTATATATGTATGCCATGTCTAGAAATAAGATGAATTACTTAGAATAAGTTGTTATGAATTTGCAGAGAGGAATTTTAGTTTTGTTTTTATTAAAGAAGGGGATTCTGAAAAAAGCACTGCGTGCTTTTGTTCAGTTTTGTAAGGCAGGGGAAATTGAGACGGGCTCGCTTCGCTCAGCCCGCTCAAGTCAAAAATTATA
>JAGFPH010000829.1:18426-29340 GCA_018207615.1 Philaenus spumarius
AGTGTACTTACAACTCTGAGGTTTACAGAAAGTAAAAAAGAGTCAGTCTAATTGAGCTAGTGTGATAAATTACTGGGAGTTAAATATAATTTTTTTTGGTCAAAATATTTAGTAAATTAAATATTTGGCAACAAGTTGCTTCACCTAGGCGAACAGAAAAGAGTAGCCATTGTCTCCCAGTAGGTGATAGTAATTTATTTTGCAACAGAGCTTGGCGTTCCCAACAAAGTAGTGGAACGTTTCCAGAAAAACAAGCTTTTCGTTGTAAAATTGGCGCCCATTGTGGTCGGCTCGATTTAACCTATGGTTAAAATTAACCAAAAGTTAAATTAAGTCGAGGACTGACGTAACGATTATTTGTGCTTTAACTGTATTTGTTAGAATAAGAATTACTTGTGTAGCTTTTAAGATACGGCTGCTATAGTCTAAAAAGCGTTAACATTTCCCGGGTCCGTTCTGCGTTTGGGTTATAGAGGGGGAGTTAAGAAAGTTATTATGGTTAATTAATTTGTCGGGGTAAAATCGCGTAAAAGTAAAGGGTTTGATTAGGGTTTTTGAGTAAGGAAATTGATTGAAATAAAACTATTGAGAAATTTTTTTTAAAAAATTGCACGACATGACAAAGAACAATAATAAATAACATTTTTTTAAAGATTAAAATTAACCTAAATTAAAGTAGGCTAAAGTAAATAAAAAACAAAATGGCAAACAAGGAAATGAAGGAATTCTTTGAGCAATATAAGAAAGATAGGGAAGAGGAAGCCGAAGCCAAAGCTTTAATGCTTAGGAAAGATGAGCAGGAGAAAGAAAGGAAAGAAGAACGAAGACGTCTCAAGGACGAGAAAGTCAGGGAAGAAAAAGAAATTGAGCGAAAGGTAAGAGAAGAAGAAAAGAAACAAAGAGAGAAGGAACAAAAAGAACTTTATAAATTAATTTCGGGGAAACTAGGAGAAGTCGAGAAGAAAATAGAAAAAGAAACGGAAAGATGCGTAACACAACATTCAAAAATAGAAAGTAAAATTGAGGAAATTGTCGGTAATGTTCAGTACTTAGAAGAAAATACGAGTACAATTAGGAAAACCACCGATGAAAATTTTAAATTAATTGAAAGTAGGTTTACTAGGGTTGAGAAGAAAATAGGGGAAATAGGTAGTCAAGTAGCAGGTACGCGTAGTGTAGGTGTGATGATGCCGCGGTATGAAAGTGAGGCGGCGAAAATAGAATATTGGGGAAATCCTAGAGAACGGCCTAAGCAATTTTTACGGGAAGTCGAAAATTTAATGGATGAGCTAAACCCATATTTAGGGGACAATGAACGGGTTAAATTTGTAGAACGACATCTAAGAGGAAATGCTAAGGAATGGTTTCAAGTAGTAATGGCAGAAAGCGTAAAATATAGTGAGTTCAGGGAAATGTTTTTGCAAAACTTTTGGTCATTGCAACGACAAAAACTAGTACAAAGTAGAATAGAAAACGGAAGATATTACGAAGGTAATGCGTTGAGCCGTAAGGACTATTTCTGTCGAATGGTAAACAAAGCCGGAGACCTAGACCCGCCAATTCCGGAAAATTTCTTGGTATTTACAATAATGCAGCATTTTAACGATCAGATTAGGTTAGCGAGTATGGGAAGACATAGCGAAACCATTAAAGACGCGATAATATTTTTGAACAACGTGGACATGATGGACGAAGTGAAGCGAGAAGGGAGACCAACGAACCCGCTGTTCGATAGTAGGCAAACCCCAACACCTAGTAGAAACCCACCTGTCCAGCAATCCCTTGGTCATAAACCTAACAATACCAATTTCCAAAATTACAATAGACCTGGTCCATCAAAACCAAATCCTAATCAAACGCCTGCAAAAAACCCAAGATAGAGGCCTTGCGGAAGGGACAGGTAAATCGGATAAACAGGGCCGTGGAAAAAATAACTAATGACAATGTTAATAGTAAAGACATAAAAAGGAATGTAGGCGCAAACAAGAACTTAATTAATAAAACAGAATTGCCTAAACCCAGTGTAAAACCCAGAGTAGGTACGCTTGAAAGCAAGAGAACAATAGGTAGTTTACATTTCAACATTCGGGAAGATTTGTTATGCAATAAGGATGAGCCAACAGTCGAGGAATACCAAATAGAAGAGATTCCAGCTATTATGATAAAAGTAGGACGCACCGAAGGATTTTTAGAGTTGGATACGGGGTCCGAAGTAAGTGTTATAGAAAAAGATTACGTGGAACAATTGCGAGCGGAAGAAGTCGAAATCCTCGAACTACCAGTTGCAAATGTTGAAATAGTGACGGCGCTAAAAGGGCGAATTCAAAAAGTTAACAAACAAATAATGATTAACGTTCGGTTGTTAACAGAAAATATTGAAATGAAGCTACTAGTTGTAAAAGGGTTAAAATCTAAAATTACAATGGGTTGCGATATGCTATATAAAATGCAGGCGAAAATTAATATGGAAGGCAAATTTGTTACATTTAATATAGATAACAAAATAATTAATGTACCATTTATCGAAAAACAGGTTGCCATAGCCAAAATAAAAGGGAAATGCTTTAAGTTATCTTCAAGATACGCAAATATTAATAAGAAATGTAGTAATAAAGATAGGCCTAATCAAGGCGAAATTAATAATGGAAAAGCTATTAAATTAAATAAACAATTGTTAGCTAAAGAAAATAGTTTAAAAGAAATAGTTAACACTAGTACGGCGAATGAAAGTAAGGAAACGCAGGAGAGCACAACAGCTATAACAGGTAGTGGGGATAGGTCAAAATCAGAAGAGGGGTTGAAGAAAAACGTAACAGTAGAATTACGACTTCAACGTGTTTCAAAAAAGAAACCGGATAATAAAGTAGTCTATAGTAGGTTATCTAAGGAAACCCGGGACGCAAATTCGCGACGATTTAAAATAAATAAAAGTATGAGTTTAATAAGTAACGGGCGATTAGATGAAGGGAAGCCTAATGCTCAAAATATTGACCGATCTCCCAGCAAGTTAGCAAATTGTTGTAGGCCTAATAATACGCCTGTAATGCCAGAACACTTTTATTCAAAACACCGCACTAGACACTTTTCTTTAAATAATAAAAACAAAGCACATTCACAAGATAACTTTAAACACTTTTACACTAAATTGGTTTGCGGAGGAATCAGCAAGGAAACCAACGCGTCTGATAGGAAGAAAACGGCAAGTTCGACTAAAGTGAAAAAAAAACTGGTCTTTCGCAAGAGAAACTGATTAATGGAACGGAAAACAACAACAATAGGACCATCCGGCGAAAAGGTTGTAGTAAATATTATTGGAATGCAATCAAATTTAAGCATAAAAGGAAAAAGGAAACCTCTTTAGGCGTTTCTCATCAAAATAGAAATGGAACGGAAAACGACAACAATAGGACCATCCGGCGAAAAGGTTGTAGTAAATATTATTGTAATGCAATCACATTTAACCAGGAGTATAGTCACAACACTATATTAACGGAAAAGCAGGAAGGCAGACTCCAAACTTTAATAATTAATAAATACCAAAATGTTTTTTCTGAATTACCCGGCAGATCTAATAAATATGTTCATGAATTAAAAATAATTTCAACCGATACTTTTGTAAACAGAAACTATCCGATTCCAATGAATCACCGTAAGCAAGTTAGGGAAGAAATAGATCAAATGTTAAGAAATGATATAATTGAGAGATCCCGTACAGCGTACATAAATCCCATGGTTACAGTGGTTAAGCCGGATGGTTCAATTAGATTATGTATGGATGCAAGAAAATTGAATAAAATAATTGTACCTGATTACGAAAGCGCGCCACCTATCGAGGATATACTTCGGAAAGGGCGGCGAACCACGTATATAAGTAAAATCGACCTTACGTCCAGTTTTTGGCAAATACCTTTGTCTGAAGAATCGAAAAAATATACAGGCTTTTTATTCGATAACAAGGTATATAATTTTAAAGTGGTCCCCTACGGCCTCCAGAACTCTTTAGCTGCTTTAGTAAGGACAGTGGATATGACGCTAGGGAAAGAAGTGGAAGGGTTTACTCTCAATTATGTAGATGATCTGTTATGTTTATCAGAGACGTTCGATGAGCATATTGACCATTTAGAGCAAATTTTTGAAAAATTTAAGGATGGAGGATTAACAATAAACCCCAGGAAGACGGTATTTTGTCAAGAGGAGGTGAAGTTTTTGGGATTTATTTTTAAACCGACCGGCATCTGTACAGACCCAGAGAAACTGTCAACTATTCAGGAGTTTCCAGAACCACGCAGTGTTAAACAGTTGCAATCGTTTTTGGGGGTTTGTAAACTATTACTCCAGGTTCACCAGTAAGTACGCGGAAGCAACTCGACCGTTATACCAACTGTTGCGGAAGGACATAAAGTGGGAGTGGTCTGAAGAAATGCAGCAAGCGTTTGGGAACGTCAAGAGGCTGTTTCAGGAGTCTGTGGTTATAGCACATCCAGAAGAGGGGAAGGAGACCTTCCTTCAGACCGATGCCAGCACAGGAGCGATAGCGAGCCAGCTATATCAGCTGGACCAATCTGGCGAAAAGCAGGTCATAGGTTTTGTTAGCAGGACGTTAAAAGCCTATGAGAAACACTACACTATATGCGAGCTGGAGTTATTAGCGATTGTGCACGGTCTGAAGAAGTTTAGACCCCTGGTTGTAGGAACACCCCTGACTATAATCACGGACAATATGGCGTTGAAGTTTTTAACGTCATGCAAATTCGGGAATAGTCGAATGACGCGCTGGATACTGGGAATCCAGGAGTATAACCCTAAGGTATTGCACTGTGCGGGGAAGGACAATGTACCATGCGACGTGGCGAGTCGTATGTACGGGAATAGTAGGGGAATGGAAGACAGCAGGAAGGTGCGAATTCAGGAAATTAGAATAAGACAGGATTTCCAGCGAATGCTACAAAATTTTAGAGAACTACAGATGGCAAACGCCGAATGTAGAAACATAATAGAAAATATAAATAACATGCCTAGATATAGGATTGAAAATAATGTGTTATGTGTTATAAATAATGGAATATCTAAAATAATTGTACCGGACGAAATTATAGAGGATTTTATAAAAAGGGTGCACAGTACGTATGCACACATAGAAAGGAATAAGTTGTATAATATGTTGAAAACACGGTGGCATATTAAATATATGAGCCAGAGAATCTTGGACACAATTAAAAAATGTGATGTTTGCCAGAGAGCGAAGTATGTAAATAAATACCCTGTTGGTCAAACTAGACCTATAGTCACAGATAGTATAGGCAGGATGGTGGCGGTAGATTTTCTAGGACCGTTACCAAAAGGCCTAGGAAATGTACAACATATTTTTGTAGTAGTGGACGTATTCTCAAAGTATGTTAAGTTATATACGGTGCGCAACCCGACGACTGCCAACAGCATAGAAAAGATGAGGCAATACTTCGCGGACGTAGGTAGACCTGAGAGAATCCTGACTGACTACGGCTAGGCGTTCACCTCTAGACCATGGCAGGAGTGGATACAAGAAGAAGGGATACGACACGTGCTGATCCCAAAACGACATCCACAGGTGAACCTCGCAGAACGAATTAATCGGGAGATCGTGAGAATAATTAGGACGTACTGCCACAATCGTCAGGCTAACTGGAAACAGTACTTGGAGTTTGTACAGGATGTCTTGAATTCCACACCTCACGAGACAATAGGGTACACACCGAACGAGATTCAACTAGGACAACAAGCCAAGTATGTATGGGACGAATTTTTTCCCCAAAATGACCAGGATAGGAGGGGAGAAACACGCCGAGAAAAATTCCAGAATTGCCAAGCCAGGATAATAAGGGCAGGAAACAGACGCGCCGCGAAGCTAAACTAAGGTCGACGGTTCACCGTGTTTAACGTAGGAGATTTGGTGTTGACTACGCAAAACACTACCATAATGGCAGACAAAGCTCGAGGCGAAACCAAGAAGCTATTTTTACTATACACAGGGCCATATAGGATAGCTGAAAGGACCGGAAATAAAACCTATATTTTGGAAGACCCTGTAACTGGATCAGTAAGAGGGAAATACGATATCAGAGATATTAAGCCATATTTACAATAGGATAAGTTTTAAAATGGAATAATCGAATTAAAAATATGTACAATGTTAAATTTTAAAACATATAATGCCATAGAAATTGATTAAAGTAGGAATTGTAAACCGTCTCAAATAGATAACTTGTTGTAAATACAGTAGTTATAAAAACACTAAAAGACCGGATATTAGGTTAGGTCGGAGTAGGCCTAAGTAATAATATGTGGGTCACTGCTACCAATGAATACAGTATTCATTGCTGCTACAAGCAAGTCATCTGTTGCAAGAGTGAGAGGGAAGAAGGCAATAGAAAACTCGTCCTAATGCAAGGTCACCCACCTTACTGGCAAGGCTAGGGGTAGGTAGACAGGAAACATTTACCGAGTCGGAGATAAATGATGTACAGTATTTGTAAATATGATTAAACGCAATGAATGAAATAGTTCCCAGACCAATATAGGGTGTGTTAAAACCATTGTACGAAAGTTAAGTTGTTATTGACAATATACAAATGTAAATGATCCGTGAAGAAACGGATCGAATAAAAACCTAAGTTATCAACATCTGAACTTAAGTTACGTAAATTATGTAATGCATTAATTTATCGTTAACAAGGAGATTCGAACGACATGTGGGCGAGGAGGGGCCTCATGGTTAAGCTAGGAAGGTGGTTAGCTTTAGCTTGTAGAATATGAAGGAAAAGGAGGGGGAGTAGCGTCGAAATGAAAACTGTATAAAAGGTTAAACAACGAAATTAAAAATTAATAATGTAAACTGAAGTACGAAGGGGAGTAGCATCGTGAAGAAATTGTATTAAGAATAAAAATAAAAATGGTACTTAACGTGGAAATGGAAATAAGTTAAACACTGACGAAATAATATAACCAGAAGTAAAAAGAGAAGAAAAATTTCTCAATAAATTAGTAAGGGAAGGTGATAAAAAGAAAAGTAATTAAAATTAAATGTTCATATAGGGAATACAGGAAATGTTAAGGCAAATAGACAGATAGAAGCAGCTCATTGTGTTAGGATTAGGACTATCCCAGTATGCTATTGTTTTGTTTATTTTGTCAGGCAAATAACATTGTGTCCCTTGTATATAAAAGTGTTAGAATTAAATATGTTTCAGTGGACTGAAGAACAATGCCAACAAAGGCAGACATTGATAAACTTGAAATTTATAAAAATATTATGTAAAAGTAATAATGTAATTTCCAGGTACAATTATCTTTTTGTAGTTGTTTCATGATTGAAAGGTATTGTGTAAATTATAATTGAATATACAATTGTTGTGCATAACTTGTTAGGTATAATGGCAGAACGAATAAGTAAGTCTTTGTAAAAGGTGAGAGTTAACTCGAAAAGGGCTTGAATTTTGCTTTTTGGGGGATTTTTTTAATATCTTGGATTTCGGTGGTTGCCAACGAGATCAGATATTTCAGAAGGGCAGTTTGCAGCGGAAAATGTCCGTGCAATTCCCGAAATTTTGAATTTTTCAAATATTTTTTTTTAATAATTCAATCTTTCTAGACTACTACGGGCATCATACGTATGTAGGTCATAGAAATGAAAGTCAGGGCAAGATGAGAGTTAGCTGGCGAAAAACGGCAAAAGTAACTTAGCCGAAATTATCTGATTTCTGAGGGGATAGCCGGGATTTAGGAATTTGCGAATTAGTGGTTTCATGTGGTCAATGCATTACGCTAAACGCTTATGTATTGGGCATCTAATTCCCGAAACATGATAAGGGAAATTGTTTACGTAATATGCGTTCAAAGTTAAACAAAAAATTCAATTTAACTCAAAATCCAAAAGTAAGGGCATTTTTGGATTCAGGAAAAATTCCAAAAAAGAAATGTCATATGACAAAAGGTCATAATATTAATATTAAAGAAAATGCTTTAAAGTGGTGAATTTTGTATAATAAAAAAGCACATAAAAAATAAAGTTATTTTAAATATAATGTAGGCCTATACAAAGTATTATTTAAGTAAAGTTTTAATGGAAAATTAAAAGAAAAAGTTAAATATAATTTGAATGGAAAGGTGACAATTGTAAAACCTTTAAGAACAAAAGTTAAGGTAAAATGAAGTTTTAAAGTCCATAAATAATTAAAATAGATTAGTAGCTAAACAAATTGTATAATGATCCAGTATATAAAATAAATTTCGGTAATATAAAGTAAAGAACAAATAGAGTAAATTCGTAAAACTGCTAAGTCCAAGAAAAACCAGGAAATAAGGTCAAAAGAAGCGAGACTGCGGCTAGTAACATTAAACCACAAGAAAAAGAACTGCAGAAAAGAAAATCGTCGGAAAATGGAAAATGGAAGACTTCGTGGCGAAAATCTGCGGAAAGCGGTCGGGACACGCGAAAATGCAAACGAAACGTCCTACAACTACCATTCGAGTTCGTGCGTAAAGAAGAAGATGTGGGAAGAAAGAAAATCCAAGTAGCAGGAAAATCCGATGGAAATTAGTAAAGTTATTAAAGAAAATCCAATAACAATAGAAGAAACGACAAAGAAAGCGCGGCAAATCTCAGCGCAAGGGCGCATGGAGAGAAGAGGGGATGTGGGATTGCCAAAGTTCAGGAACTGAGAAATCAACTTAAAAAATAGTTTTTTAATTAAAATAATTAAAAAGTAAAGAAATGATAAAGGAAAAAAGTCATTAAAATAATTAATACTATAGCAAAGGAAAACAAAATCTTTTATAAATTGCAAATTGGAGGATGCGACAAAAGGGTGCAAAATACCAGCGACGGCATACCTGATTCGGAGGGAAACTGGGTATAAATACAGGGTACCCAGCGACTCTCGGTCTCTTTCTTTCTTTTTACAAAAATCGTGATTGAGCTTCTAGACATCGTGGGATAACCAGACGAACGAACTAGGACCATCTGCCAACTTCCAGAAAGAAAACATCTGTAATTCGCAGGCACGAGACAACTTGTGATTCCAGTCGAAGGACATACAGCTACAACTTATAAGGTCTGTGAAAAGCGAAAATACGTTGCAGATTTTCCCTAAAATTTTGCCTGAGTAAATTCATTAAATTTATTTATTATACTGGGTTAGATATTTTATTAATCTTGTGGTATATCAAGTTGCATTCATTAAATTAAATTAAAATTTGATTAAAGTAAAAATAATAATATTTAATAATAAAGAGATTTAATTAATTAACATTATAAATAGCATAAAAGCAATTTTCAAAGTAAGTAAATTCATAGAAAGTTCTGCCATTTTAGATTAAGTTCATTATTTTTGAATTTATTGTATAAGGTAAAAATTACCAAAGAATTTAAATATTTTGTGTTTCAGTTTTTTTTAATTTCTGCTTGAATTTAGAAGTAATAAATTCAAAGTTTTTATTTTGCAGAACAGAATTAATTTGATTTTATGTTACCTGTCTTGCACATCCAATAGTGTATCCCATGTATTCAGATATTAGAACTTGGTTAAATTATAAGTTAAACGAAAGCACAGATAATTTACGTTACAAGGTTAGTTCCAGTGTACTTACAACTCTGAGGTTTACAGAAAGTAAAAAAGAGTCAGTCTAATTGAGCTAGTGTGTTAAATTACTGGGAGTTAAATATAATTTTTTTTGGTCAAAATATTTAATAAATTAAATATTTGGCAACAAGTTGCTTCACCTAGGCGAACAGAAAAGAGTAGCCATTGTCTCCCAGTAGGTGATAGTAATTTATTTTTCAACAGAGCTTGGCGTTCCCAACAAAGTAGCGGAACGTTTCCAGAAAAACAAGCTTTTCGTTGTAAAATATTTACTAAAAAAAAAACAGGAAAACTTTTATTTATTGAAATTGTTACACAGTCATTTAACCATATTAATTCCATGGATACCACATATTATATATCAAAATGTTCAGAATTAAATTCTCTACAAAATTGGTAAAAAAAATTAAAATGTAGTTTTTTTCAGTTTTTTGCCTACCGTGTCCCCTTAATAACTTAGGTTTTGTTCAATTTAGTCATTTGGGCAAATAAATAAAAAAAACTCTGTAATACATTATAAAATAGGTTTAATCTCAGAAACACAGCTTACATGAAGTATTATGATAACGTCACACAAAAACTGTGATATAAAGAAGGGTAAAACTAGATGTTTTGTATGTTTTCTTAAGCCAATATAGATGTACAGGAGAATGGACGATAGTTGGGGAGAAGTCAATGATTTTTTTGTAATCAATTCAAAAAAAAGTTAAGTTATGGCTATTTATTTTTATTTCTAGATATTTATTTAAATATTTTTTTCTCTTGGGTGGGCGCCCCCTGGGAGCTTGCGCCCATAGGCCTATTGGGAAATCCGGCCCTGGGTACGAAAACTATCAACTGTTTGAAAAGAACAGTTCCCTGAAAAACGAACGAACTGTTGCTTCTTATCCAGACATGCTCTTATCCCTCGAACATGCTTTACAATGAATATTTGAATAGATGTTTTTTACTATTACAAATAACGCAATCCTCCTACACAAGTTAACCTGTTTTTGTTGTAGGTTACAGATCTAAGTAACAGATCAATAATTTAATCTTATTTTTCAAACTTTTTTTCAACTAACAGTTCGTTTTAGTTGGGCAAAAATAATAGAAACGCCCACCACTATAAGACATCGTTAGGACTTTGAAATCAAAGAATACTTGGTGTTTACTTATTGATTTAACCGTTTAGGTGTACATGACTTTCTTTAGAAAACCTTACATTTGTACTCCAGGGTTGTTGTAGTTCATTGCCAACATCGCCACAATAAGCTACTATGTGTTTGTTGTCCCTTACATTTAACGGTTGACCCAT
>JAGFPH010000829.1:45998-62490 GCA_018207615.1 Philaenus spumarius
TGGGAACCCTGTATACTCCTTTTTGTGCCCTCTTGCCACTACTGACCACTCCTTGCCACTACCTCTCTATTTTGCCACTACGTGCCACTATGTGACTTTGTGTCACTATGTGTCGGCCCCTATGCTCGCCAGACCACTGTTTAAGCCGCCTTTATTCCTTAATTATTTATCAAGAAATAAATTTGTTCTCAGGTGTTAGTAGAACTGTTTCTTGCTTAATCCAATCATAAAAATATTTACATGTGAACGACCCTTGCGTTGCTTCGCTAAGTAGATAGGCCTACTTACAATCCAATTTCCTGTAACATTGTTTACTTTGTCGCTCGACCTTGTTTCTTCCCCTCCTACCTAGCTCGCCAGCTGATCCCAGTTCATTCATTCACATACAATAATATTTGTTTAGGATAGCTTCTCAACTTGTTGTTGTTTATTATTATGTGTCCTAACAAATTAGCCCACTTGGTTCGTTTATTTACATTGAAGGTGTTTACTAAACATCCCAGTTTAATTCATCGCTAGACATTGGCCTTGGTAACTTGTCCCTGCACTTTTGCCCTTTCCTTGCCGCCGCCTAGATGTCTACGTAGGCCTAACCGCTTCTTGAACTTTGTATGCTTCCTCACCACTGCATGGGTAGATGAACGCAGACTTTCTCTTTCGACTAGCCCCTTATTTTTAAATTTAACTTTGTTCCCTTTACAATGTTTTTGGCTACCAGTGGTGTTAGTTCGCCGTGTACGTTCTCCGATAAACTTATTTACAGTGTTATTATTTTGATTAAAGCCTGCTTTGTTTTTAATTGAATTGTTGTGAAAGTGAAGTTTTATGCAGTTATTATTGTGGTGAAGTGATGCTGACTTTCCTACAGTGTTTAGGCTTCTGTCTACAGGGGAATTACATTTGTTTAGGCTACTGTCGCGTCTACACGCTAATTCGGTATTAGGCCTATTCTTACCTAAATACCTATTATATTCGTTTTTTGCTTTATTTATTTTAAACTCTCGCGAATTTGAGTCCCGGGCTTCCTTTGACAACCTCTCAAAACTACAAATTGGCCTACTCTCCTTATACTTCCGTCGCTGAACTGGCAACTCTTTCGTTACCCTAGGTTCCGACACCTCCTTTTGTAGCCTAACTGAATCCTTGTTTCCTGCGTCTGCCTCTTCCTGTGCGTCTTTACATTTCTTACTTCCCATAACTCTTTCTTCAACTTTCGATGCAACTTCATTTGCATATGTTTCCCCTTGATTTTTAGTTTTAATACCCCCCTTTTTGTTATTGTAATATCTCGAAGTAATGTTAAAACATTTTCCTTTTATTTTGCTGATAGCGGCCTTCTTATCAATAAATGGAATTTTAACATCCTCTTGATTGCATTTAAATATTACAAAACATTCCTCCATATTAATTTTTGCCTGTAATTCATACAGCATATCACAACCCATTATTATTTTAGATTTCAACCCTTTGACTACTAATAGCCTTAAGTCCACGGAACTATCCAACAACTTTACAGGTAACAACACTTGCTTGTTTACCTTCTGTACTTTTCTCTTTAACGCTGAAACAATCTCTAATTTCGTTACTGGGAGTTCCAACATTTTAACACCATCTGACTTTAATTGTTCAAAATAGTCCTGCTGGAGTACGCTAACTTCCGATCCTGAGTCGAGTTCCAAAAATCCTAGATTTTCCCCGATTTCTACTAATATCGCAGGAATTTCGTCTATCGGTTTTTCTTCTAACACCGGCTCGGCCTCATTATTTAATAAGTCTTCCCTTATATTTAAATGTAGGCTTTGGAGTTGTTTTCGTTGCCTTCCGCTTTCTATTTCCGCTATTTCGGCCTGAATCTCAGGTTCGATCCTAGGTATAGGTGATATTTTTTTATTAGCATTTTTAATTTTATTTAAGTTTCTTTGTTGTTTATAATTATTATTCCTTTTAGAATTTTGCATTATTGTTATATCAACAGCCCTGTCTCGCCGATTTATTCTTTCCTTAGGCAGAACCTCATTAACTAGTTTTTTGGCTTCTGGTAAGGATTAGAATTGACAGGATTACGTCTATTGGAATTTTGGAAGTTGGTTCTATTAGGGTTTTGATCATGGGACCTTTGGATGGGTGGGTTTTGGGGTGGTGGGTTTGGCCTGTTCGTGTTCTGCCCGTTCCGCGCGTTTTGCATGTCCGGTGTCCTATTTACACGCCTTGCCTCATGCATTCTATCAATATTGTTTAGAAATTGTATAGCTTCTGCGATTGTTTCGCTCGGCCTACCCATACTCGCTAATTGGATTTGGTCATTAAAATGCTGCATTATTGTAAAGACTAGGAAGTTCTGCGGCATCTGGGGTTCCAGATCCGTAGCTTGATTTACTATTTTGCAAAAATAATCCGCCCTACTCAGATTACTGCTCTCAAAGTACTTTCCGTTTTCTATCCCGTTCCTAACTAATTTTTGTTTTTGCATTGACCAATAATTTTGCAAGAATGCTTCTCTAAACCCTGCATATGTCATATTTTCTTGCTTTATAACCGTCCACCAAGATTTCGCACACCCGTAAAGGTGCCTTTCAACGAATTTAATTTTTTCGCTGTCCCCTAAAAACGGATTTAACTCTTCCATCAAATTCTCAACCTCCCTTAAAAATTGTTTGGGGCGTTCCCTTTGGTTTCCCCAAAACTCTATTTTCATCGCCTCGCTTTCGTACCTAGGCAATGCTAAGCCTATATTTCGCGACTGCGCTGAATAGCTGCCTATCTCGCCTAATTTTTTCTCAACCCGAGTTACCCGACTCTCTACAGTTTTCAAGCTTTTCTCGGTTGCTATTTTGTTGATACTCGCCGTTTCTATTAAGTCCTGAATTTTTTCTTCAACGACTCCGACTTTCTCCTCCGTCTTCTGGTGTTGGCCTTTGCACCGTTCGGACTCTTCCTCCAGGCTCTTCTCCATCTCTCCCAGCTTCCCGGAAATTAAGTTATACAGTTCTTTCTGCTCATTTTCCCTTAGTTTCCTTTCCGCTTCTTTTTCTTCGCTTAATCTAGCCTCCTTGAGCCTTCTTCTTTCTTCTTTCCCTTCCAGCGCCTCCCTTTCTTTCTTCTCCCGCTGCTCCTCCTTAAACTTTCTTTGTTTCTTTTCTTCTTCTCTGTCTTTCACATACTGTTCGAAGAAATCCTTAAATTCTTTATTCGCCATTTTTTATGCTTTATTATTGATTTGTCGTGTCGAAAAAAAAAACTCTCAATATACCCTTTGTTTATTTTTAATTTGTTTGTTATATAAAAACCCCTATAAAACCCTATTCTTCGAATGAACCACGACAAATTGATTTTAATTTTAATTTATTTCCTCTCCCCCTCTATAATACGAATACGATCAAACCCGGGAAATGTTTTAAGTCGTTGATTATAGCAGAAGTATGTCTTAGATTTAAACAATATTATTATATCTAACATATACCAGTTAAGCACAAATAAAATTTTACGTCAGTCCTTGACTTAATTTAACTACAGTTAAGTTTTCAACAGTAAGTTAAATCGAGTCAACCTAAAATGGGTACCAATTTTCAAACAATCGGTTCCACGGTCTGGGCGCCAATCTCTACAACGGTACACGCTTACGCTTTTGCAAAGTATCAACGGCCCTTCTGCGGGTACGCCAATCTCTACAACGCTTAAGATATATCGCCGGTGAGGTGACTCTGTTTTTTGAAATCTAGCTCACTTTGCAACGATAATCTTACAACTGTACACTTTTGTATCGCCCTGTAGGGTGTCAGTCTTTTTCGACCTATACGACACACCTCAGCGAACGTGTACTGTGTAGGATAAGTTAAAATCACCCACTGGAAGTACAGGCTATCCTTTTTCTTTAAAGGGCCTGGGCGATTTAACTGTTCGTCTAATATTACTCTGAATATTTTGACTAAAAAACTACAAATTACACTTCCAGTAATCTTAATAAAACTCAGCTTTGAGCACAAGCAAAAATAGAATTTACTATCTGTATTCCTCGAGGAAGTGAATACAGTGGAACTGACCTTGTAAATAATTTTATTTGTGCCTTGGATAATTATATAACGTAATACCTTGATAATATTTCTAACACTAGGAAATATAACAATGGAATATTCAACAATAGGTAAGTGAACGTTAGAAACTTTTTTATACTGTAAAATAATAATCATCCATTTATTAATCTTAAAAAACACAACTCAAAAATAATACTTTTGGATGTCTCTTTTCCAATTTATACAATTTGCAACAAACGCAATTTTCTTTAACTCTTGCTTAATCTAATAAGGTAGAACAAATTTTAATATTACTTTTAATTATGCTTTTAATTAATATGCTTTGTTCCAAGCTTTTTATTAATTACTTATTTTTAATTTATTTAAATTATGAATTTACTTTAATGATTTTTATGCTATACGACTTTAGATATTATAAAAACATTTCACACTAAGAAAAACAATTTCCAATCCTACTAACCCAGTATCTGTAATAAATTAAATTTGAATTTAATCAGGCAAATTGTGGGGAATAAACGTAAATTCGCTGACACAGACCTCAAATTTGTTGTTTAAGATGGCCGTCTAACACGGGGCTGATTGTTGTTTATAGCAGCAGAAGAACCTGTAGGGTAAAGTTGCTCTCTGCGCTTTTGGCGATGTACAATGATGACAGCGTGCTGTTCTATTGTTGTCGTGAAGCTGCGTCAGATGTTCTTCCGTTGAGTTATAGTTGCCTGTGGTTTGTAGTAGTCCTTTATGTGTCCGGGGATCGTCCTGCTAACTCTTCCACGTTAGATACTCATGTCCAGTTGTCCGCCAAAACGTTCCAGAAGTCCAGGTCCCTGAAGTTTCTTAGCTACTTCATTGATAATATAGCCTTAGCAGTATATTGTATTCCTGCTTATATTCCTGTAGTCTTCCTGTATCGCCTTGTCAAACCGCTGATCACTTCACCCGTACAATAGCAAACTCCGTACTAACTCTTAAAAATCCATATACTTAGTAACATACGCTCCGCGTGATGCTGATAGAAAAATCCATAAACAGAGAGACATACACTCCGTGTACTGTCGATCACCAAAAAATCCCCTTTAAAATTCCCGTCCAGGGTTTATAAAGCCTCCTTCCATCTCCACTTTCGCGATTTTTTCGCGAAAACTCATTTTTTCACATTAAAGTGATTTTCTTACACCTTCCTGTGTGTAAAATCATCATTTGTTTAGCAATACATTTAAATCCTTTATTTTTATCTTGTTTATCGTAGTTTTAAGGCTTAAACTTCTTAAATTATTTGAATGCAACATCCTTGTTCCGGCCGCCAAAGCTCCTCTCCGCTCTGATTGGCTCAGCGCTTTACGTGGTTCTTAACCCTTCCTCTCCTATTCAACTTTGCGAATTTTCAACTTTCCTTTCTAACTCCTCGCGGTTTTATGGGATTTTCCCGCGAAATAGCTTTTCTTAAACTGTGATTTTTTCCTGTTTTTTAGAGACTTGAATGAAAGTTGTAGGACGCTCCATTCTCTTCCTAGGCCTTCCCTAGCGTTTTCCCAATGCATTTTCTTTTAAAAATTTTCCATTTTCATTATTTTAAATTTTCATTTTCATTTTCCTGAAGGTCTATTGTTGTTGTGACAATAGCCGAAGTCTGATTTCTATAATAGGTTTTTTAACGAAGTTTTTGCCATTTAAAAGTATACGATTTTCCAAGTTTTACATTTACGTTAAATACCGGTAATTTATTTAAAATACTGGTTTTTACAATAATCAATTTACCTCCCTGCTTTATTACTTTAGATTAATAGTTTAAAAAATACAATTTTCCCTACTGACTTAACCGCCAGGTGTGAAAACTCCTACCATTCATAATAATTATTTTATTTGAATTTTCTTTTGCTTTTCCTAAGCAACTAATTCTTCTTAATACCATGTACTCATTAAACTTTATTAAACTTTAACTTTAATTGACTTTAGCGTCAGTGTTTCTACCCTGATTCGCTAAATATTGAAATTATGACTTTTTGTCATACCACCTTTTTTATAGGCCTTATTTTGCTCATTACAAAAATACCTCCCTTCCAGGCTTTTGAGGAAATTTGAAATTTTCCCTAGACTTTACTTGATTGTTACGTCATCACCGTTTAGTATTACGACCTGAGTCTCATACGTACAACACACCCGTGATTAGCGTAATGTGTTCCCGCCATAGAACCCAAATACGTAATAGTCCTGGATCCAGGTGTTCCCTAAAAATCTTTGATTTTATTCTAAGTTCATTTTACAATCCCGAACAAGCTCGGGTTCAATAGTTCCATCTGTACGATAACAACCACCTCGCCGGGACCTGTTCAAGGCCGCGCTACATTGGGTTCATCCACATGGTCGCCCAGAAATCTTGCATTTTACATATTTCAATAAAATTTCAAAATTTCCGGATTTACACGGGTTTTGCCCGTTGTAGTACATATATGTTCGCACTCTAGCGGCCGCATTTTAAGCCCGATTTGGTTCAAATTTGGTACACATGTTGGTTGTCTACGTCGCTCGGACAAGTTCGTTAGTAAAAAAAATCCAACAATCGGGAGCACGTTTTTTGACCGGAAGTAACTATTTTTTAGAGATTTTCCTACGAGAATGAATTTGTTTTTTAGTTTTTTCTACAAATATAAATGTAGGATGTGAATCGCGTGTATATTCTAAGTTGAAAGCTTTTACCACCGTTATATTTCGCTCTTAATAAATCGTTTTGGCTTTTTTTTAAGTTGCAATATTTTTCAGAAATAAACCCCATATTTTATATACGTAATTTGTAAATTATTTGCTGAATTGTAGTTGCTATTAAAAAAGCGGGAAATCGTTGACATTCGCGTGTTCTTTAACAGGGCCGTACATTTTAGAAAGGTTAGTTAGGGATTCTTATTTTTACGGGGGAATACATAAAATATGTCAGCAAATACAGTATTACATCATTACGAAACAAATGGAAGTGATGGAACAATTGTTGTTCCAATTTAATTAATTACTCGTTTAAAATAAATAATTTGTAAAGTAATTAATATGCTCTGTAAGACTATTTTGTATGCGGATGACACCACGTTCTTAAACAGTGGTAATAGTGTTGAAGTCTTAAAGTTAGAGCAGTACAAAGCAATAGGAAAAGCTTTGCATTGGTTTAAAGCAAACTCTCTTGTTGTCAACCAAAGTAAAACTGAAAAACTGGTATTTTCACTGAACAGTTTGAATACAGATTGCACCACCAAAACTGTAAAATTGTTAGGTATGCGTTTGGATTGTCAGTTAAATTGGGAGTATCATGTAACAACTCTATGCAACAAATTGCCTAGAGTTACCTATTTGATGCGCAAATTGAAGGCTTGTGACGGTATGGACATACTAATTAATGTGTATTATGCATTTTGCCATTCACATTTGACGTATGGTATAACACTATGGGGTAACAGCAGTGGTTCTAAGAAAGTTTTTGTGTGGCAAAAAAGAATCATAAGAACTATAAAGAATATGGCAGAAAGAGATAGTTGTTTACCCATATTTAAAGAATTTAAAATAATGACATTACCCAGTTTTTATATATATATATATTATTGTTTATTAGATGTTAAGGCGAATTTAAAGAACTGTACTTTCAGGCAAAATATTCATAGTTACAATACTAGAAGGAAATATTGTATAGATACAATGCATGTAAGGCTTAAAAAAACTAACAACAGTATTTTATGTATGAAAATAAAACTTTTTAATAAATTGCCTTAGGAGGCTTGGACAACTGGATTAGGGAATTTTAAATTAAGAGTCAGTAGTTGGCTCAAATTGAAAGCTTTTTATTCCGTCCAGGAGTATTTGATTTGTGATACTAGTTAATTGAGTTTTTAAATGTTTATTAAAATAGGTTGTCTTTTTCTAGTTGATTGTGGTTGTATATTTGTATTTGATTTTAACCGTTTTCTTATCCTAATTTTATTTTATTGTTATATTGTTGTCACTTTTAAAGAATGATGTGTTGGAAAAATTGTGAAATTTTACAAACCAAAGTTGTGAATTGTGGTTGGTTGCACAAAATTGAAGTTTAACGTTCTATTTTACACTGGTGTTATAAGTTACCAAATTTCTATGAGCAAAGACTAGTGTATAAGCGAGTAGTTTCTGATCACATATTTTATATGAAAAAATTCACATGAAAAATCATTTGAAATGAAACCGGGAATTAAGGGTCAAATTTTGGACTGTGAATAAAAGCTTGATCTTTCACATGATTTTTTTCATAAGAATTTTTCATGCGAATTTTTCACGTGAAATTCTAATTTAAAAAAATCATTTTCCCGTCTTTTTTTAAGAATTACTTGCAATTTTAAAGAAACTAATTTTTATACAAGCAAAAACTGTTAAAAGTTTTGTTTGTCAAAATACTTACGAAATTAGTAAAGCATTTAATAAATTTCGTTAATTTAAAATCGAGATAAATAATGTGTATAAAACTAAAAGAAAAATATTGATATTTTCAAAGATTTATTTTTTTTAAATCAATAAGTTACATCATGTTTATTTATTTATACAAAAAAAAAAACTTTCAAAAGATTTGTTTGCCAAAATACTTACGAAATTAGTAAAGCATTTAATAATTTTCGTTAAGTTAAAATATATCATTTCATGAATTTAACTTATTAATTTTGAGATTTCTTTAGTAATAAGTTGAAATTTGTTTTAAAATAAATAACAGCCGGAAAAGGAAAATATAAGAATGTGTTTGAGTAAGTTGAAGAGAATAAAACGCAAGGTCATACTTACGAAAGTTTTACCTTTTTGAAAGGTTTTTTTTGTCGAGATTAATTTTACAGCAAACTTTAAATGGGGAACATTTCCTTGTTTTTTGCGAAATTAAAAAATATGTAGTTAAAATATTTGTAAATGGCCGCCATTTTCTAATATGGCGGTCAACTTTGAAATTTCTATAGAAACCCCTATGTTTCATGACGGATTTAGATTTTAAATGCAATTTTAATACTTTTTTATTCTTGGTGTTTTTTTTTTATAAACTTAATCGTGTACCCGCTAAGAACGTTAATAGTTTCAGAAACTCTTATTTCGACAATTAAATGATGATAAGACTAAGAGACTAAATTATGATGACTCAGCTGCGCCTGCGTGCGTGAGAACGGCTCTGTCTAGAGTCCTAGAGGTGACTTTTGTAGCTTTGGTAGTAGCACCATAACTGGATCAGTTTCCAAAGCCAGTTTGTGACTTAAACGTAAGTCGAATTTAAAAACTAATAACGTTTTGCTTATAGCAAATTTTATTTTAAACAAAATTGTATCCTTGATTTTTTTTGCATCTCTAACGGTAAGCTCACAAAACGGCCGCAAACTTCAAATTTGTTAAAAATCGTCCAAGTTTTTGTATTTTAACCATGTTTTTATACGTTTATTCTAAACCAATTCAAAAGTGTTCCATAGCTTTTTTGTAGATAAAGGTTCAAAGAATTCATATATGCAAGTAGAAAAAATGATTGAAGTAAAATTAACAAAGTTATTAGCTCAAGAAACAAGCATGTTCAGTAACGAAAGGAAAAAGTTCAACTTTAGGCCTACATAAAAAGTAGTGCAAATTTTTGCAATTTTTTTCATAAATGTAAAAAAGTTTCGTAATTTTGTTCTAACTAGAACTGTATACAAATATTTAACCATTTCAAATTTCTTATTTTGAAAACACCAGATTTTATGTTCCTGCTACACGACTGCTAACAAAACTAGGCCTGTTTTGAATAATAATTTAGGAATACTATATCCTTTGCCCAAAAATGACATATTATTATAAGAAAGTGTAGAGAATAAATCAAAGAATTGAACTGTATACTTGTAAATTATTATTGCAAAAAGTATTTGACTTAGCTTTACTTGAATTACAAAATGAGATGAAACAAATGAAACTTCGCGGCGATAAAGGACATACAAAAAATTACCGTTGGACAGCGTGGGAAGTGTTGTACATGGGTTGAGATCACTATCACGACGCTTTAACATCGTTTGTTTTCATTATTTCTAATATTGGAATATGATATGGAACTGTAAATACATTGTTAAGTTTTAGTTATTTAAGTAAGTAAATATTTAATTCTATGTTTTCCCTCAATAACGCGATATTTTTAGCTACCTTACGCATTATTAGCCTAAATAAAACACAATGCCCCCTAAAAGAAAATCTTTAGCAGTTAAAGCTCAAGAAGAAAACGAGAACCAGAAACCCCGGAATCGCGGTAATTGCAAACTAATCTTTCACTGGCTAAACCTTCTGCTTACATCCTTCCTGGCACTCTATTTTTAACCTAATATAAAACCACATTTGTTATTTCAACGAGGGAGGTCTACTGTCCACAGAACTACTAGTAGAATTTGTTTGCACCTCAGCCTCAAGCCCTGGCCCCGGCCCCGGCTCATCCGTTGCTATACGTTCCGCTCGAAGTAGCAAGTTGCAAGTTTGCTTCGCTCACAGAAGCTGCCCCACGGTGAAATCCCCATCGTTGATTTGAACCAAGTAGGCCTACTATTTTACGTTTTGATCCTTTTTGGGGGAACCAGACGAGCTATATGATCGTGTAAAACAACATTTTTTACATAAACCCCTAACAAATTTCATTCCAGTCATTTAGAAAAATCTAAACATAAATTTACTGACAGTCAAAAAAAATGCTTCCGATTGTTGGATTTTTTTGTTAACGAACTCGTCCGAGCCATTTGGAAAGCCAACGTGTGTACCAAGGCCGTAGCCAGGGGGGATCAACCCCCTCCTCCGAAATCCCGAAATTTAGTATTAAAAAGTGCAAATTACATTGTAAAATAGACAACACAACAGCGGATCCAGCAATATTTTACATCATTGTGCATTGCATGCATACTGATATTTAGATTTACTTAACTAAACTACAACGTACAATACACATGGATGCAGTATTTTACAGCCTTACTCTCTTGTGAGTTTGATCTTATCTAAAATAAGATCTACTCTAACAAAACAAGCAATACATTGTGTATTGAAAATTCTCCCAATACGGGGGTTGGCGTGCGAAGCATGCAATGCATTGTGATTGAAAATTCTCCCAATACGGGAGTTGGCGTGCGAATCATGCAATGCTCTGTGTGTATTGAAAATTCTCCCAATACGGTGTTTGGCGTGCAATACACTGTGCGTCGGCCGCTTCTCGTAGTGGTCAGTGTCAAGCTCACATGTGCGTCCTTATTGTACGTGTTTAAAGGGTTTAAATTCAAATCCTCGGTCCTGACCTGACCCCCCCCCCCCTCCCCCTTAAAAGTTTCCTGTCTACGGCCTTGGTGTGTGTCAAATTTGGACCAAGTCGGACGTAAAATACGGCCGCTAGAGTGCGAACACCTAAGTTATATATATAAAGTTATTAATGACACCACACAACGTGTTCTGGGGACCGTGATCGAGACTCATTGACTACTCCCAGCATTAGGTCCCACCGTAAGAGTAACTGTAACGGCTCATCTTTCCTATGGAAATTCGCTGAAAAGGAAAAGTGTGTGTGTTTGTTTCTGTGGTTGTTAGTTTGGCGTAAGATTACACGCCTCCCTTCTGCTGAAAATTTTGCAGACGACGTAGTGCTGCAGCTAACGTAAGCACATATTAACGGTTGAATTAATGGTGCGTTCAAACGGGGAATGTTTAGGCTCTGTTGTTTTTTACGAAGTGTTTGGGAGTTGTATTGTCTGTAAATAGAAAAACATTTTATGTTTAGGTTGATGATATTTATAAATATAATCGAGCTCGACTCGTGGGAAATATTATTTCTAAGAGTAAAAAAAACATACAGAACACAATTCTCACAAAAATACGTTTATTGATCAAACGCGTCTCAACGACAAAGCCGTCATCTTCAGTGACACATGAGCTACAACTAAATTATAACTAAGGAGACAAGGTGCTATGCTACAAATTTACACCCTCTCACAGAGTAGGGCGTGGTCTTAGTTTACAAACAACCGATAGAGTTTACAATAACAACATAATAATACAAGTAATTGATGATATTTGTTTACAATTTGTATCAAATGTATTTTCCATATACACGATAAGTATGCGAATACCTTTATAGCCTTGACGTGATTTACGTCGCACGTAATAACACGATTATATTATTTTTTAGAATGCAATCGGGTGTTCTTACGTCTTGAAATTATGCCGATAATTTTAATTTTTCTTTTAGTATTTATAATATATCGTTTAGAGTCATTGTAAAATAAAATTTTAGTATTTTGCCGTTTCGTTAATGTATCCCGATATACGGAAATTCGTTAAGCTTGTTTTTGTGGTATATTTCCATTTACTAAATGTATTTGAATGAGTAATGGCGATCGCGTCATTTTACCGTGCTGCGTAAAAACTTCGTGAAATATTATTTCGTACTAGCTGGTACCTACGGCTTCACTCGAAGATGTGATTAAATAAATGATAGGACTATCGGTTAAATATTGTGCCTTACCATCACACTCAATAAAAAAAAAACTATTTTAGATCCGAGTTCACCCAAATCTACGTATCCCTTTTAGGCTTACGTAAATTATTAGCTATGCACCGATAAACGATAAAAATCACGTTTTCCGCATGTTTGTTACTCGTAACTCCCGAACGAACATAAAAATTACAAATCAGGTTTTGAGATGTATTTAGCATCTATGAGTACATTTTACATTATTGCATACTGTTTTGATGTGTATTTAACATATATGAGTACATTTTACATTATTGCATACTGTTTCGAGGTGTATTTAGCATCTATGAGTACATTTTACATTATTGCATACTGTTTTGAGGTGTATTTAACATCTATGAGTACATTTCACATTATTGCATACTGTTTTTATGTGTATTTAACATCTATGAGTACATTTTACATTATTGCATACTTTTTTGATGTGTATTTAACATCTATGAGTACATTTTACATTATTGCATACTGTTTTGATGTGTATTTAACATATATGAGTACATTTTACATTATTGCATACTGTTTTGAGGTGTATTTAGCATCTATGAGTACATTTTACATTATTACATACTGTTTTGAGGTGTATTTAACATCTATGAGTACATTTCACATTATTGCATACTGTTTTATGTGTATTTAACATCTATGAGTACATTTTACATTATTGCATACTTTTTTGATGTGTATTTAACATCTATGAGTACATTTTACATTATTGAATACTGTTTTGATGTGTATTTAACATCTATGAGTACATTTTACATTATTGCATACTGTTTTGATGTGTATTTAACATCTATGAGTAAATTTTACATTATTGCATACTGTTTTGAGGTGTATTTAACATCTATGAGTACATTTTACATTATTGCATACTGTTTTGATGTGTATTTAACGGTTAAACAAGCGTATACATTAAATTAAAATACAGACGATCTTGTCAAACTGTTAAGCTTTTGATGCACAAATCAGTTGTTTTATTTATAATGGTCGCGTTTCACGTCCGTTCGCAAAACCTCTAGTTTGTCCAAATTATTCATTTTTCTATATTTAAATAGGAACCCTAAATATTTCCGGGATAAAAAGTGGCCTAGATTAATCTCTGAAAAGTCATCTAGATGCGAATGAAAGTTTCGTCAAAATTGGTTCAGCCATTCCGGAGATTAGCCCGGACAAACAAACAGACAGACGGACAGACAGGTAGACAACAAATTTAAAAAAAATGCGTTTAGGTTTTGATAAAGTGCGAATAACCGTATCAGCTTAGAAAAAAGTATTTATTTCGAAATCGCACACAGACACTTCAATTTTCTTTATATGTAGGCTAGGCCTATAGATTACATATTTAACTTTCCGTGAGGTAGAGTGATGTTTTTGTTATTTTTTTATAATTTCTTCCATTAAATTTTGTAGAAATACATTTGCTGTTTACATTGATTTATGACTTTACTAAAGTAATTCGACATTACGATGTTGCTGTGGAGCATTTTCTTACCCCATATGTGACGCATCTGCCATATATGTCGACGAGTCTTATTGTAGGCCTACATTTTACCCATTTGTTTACTACGTGTAACTTTAACAAATTTTAAAAAAAAAACTACATTTTCCTCTCAGTGCTCTGGGCTTTTGGATTTGATTAACATATATATCTAAAGATAAAATCCATATTTTTGGCTCGATTTATTACATTTAAGACATAGACATATAGATACACTAAGTTTAGTAAGAAACACCGAGGCATACACTCAATTGTATCAGGTAGCTTAAAAATATAGTTATGTTTAGTAAAATTACCTTTCATATAGCGTGGTATTTTTATTTCCTAGAAATGCTTGGGATATGTTGCTTTTTAACACATACGTACCCAGGTACGATGGCTGGTGTATAAAGTTCTTAAAATGCAGTAAGAATTAAGTTTCTCACATGCATTAAGAATGAAGTTTTTCAGATGCAGTGAGACTAGAGTTAATCAAGTGCAGTAATAATAAGTTTATAGAAATGTAGTAAGAATAAAGTTCATCAAAAGGCAGTAGGAGCAAAGTTCCTTATAAATGTAGGGTTGGTAAAGTTACAAAATTGCATTAAGAATAAAAATACCCAAATGCAGTAAGAATAAAATTCTTCAAACGCAATAAGAATAAACTTCCTCTAATGCAGTGAGAATAAAATGCTTTAAGTACATAAAGAATAAACTTCTTCAAATGCAGGAGGAATAAAATTCCTTTTAAATGCAGAATTAGTAAAGTTCCACAATTGCGTGAAGAATAGAAATACCCAAATTCCTATAAGAATAAAGTTCTTTAAACATATAAAGAATAAAGTTCCTTAAATATGTAAAGAACTAGCTGGGTGCCCGTGCTTCGCTACGGGTTAAGCTCGATAACAAAAAATATCAATTTCAAAGGCATCCCGTATACTCTTTGTTAATACGCTATTTACACTATGCACTACTATCTTAGCTTAAGTGTATAAAATATTCATCTTTTAGTTTTATTAATCCCTGTCGAAGGATAGCTTTTTTATATTCTTATTTAAAGAACCTCCTTTCTGACGCTTTTTACTTTTTAATAACCTTAAACGCAAAATATTTTAAAATCCCGTCTTATTGCACACCTAGAGCATAAGGGGAACCACTATGTTAAGTCTCAAGTTAATATGTTTTGTCGTTTTTTAGAAATAGTGATGAATAGTGAGTCTGTGGCATTTGGCTTTTATCTATATTTCTAACGCATTTTACTTTTTAATAACCTTAAACGCAAAATATTTTAAAATCCCGCCTTATTACACATCTAGAGCATAAAGGGAACCACTATGTTAAGTCTCAAGTTAATATGTTTTGTCGTTTTTTAGAAATAGTGATGAATAGTGAGTCTGTGGCATTTGGCTTTTATCTATATTTCTAACGCATTTTACTTTTTAATAACCTTAAACGCAAAATATTTTAAAATCCCGTCTTATTACACATCTAGAGCATAAAGGGAACCACTATGTTAAGTCTCAAGTTAATATGTTTTGTCGTTTTTGAGAAATAGTGATGAATAGTGAGTCAGTGGCATTTGACTTTTATCTACATTTCTAACGCTTTTTACGTTTTAATAACCTTAAACGCAAAATATTTTAAAATCCCGTCTTATTGCACATCTAGAGTACTAGCTGGACCGACCCGGCTTTGCACGGATAGACAAATCAAAGTTAAATGTATATTAACAAAAAATATATTATATCAATAAATATATTACACTATGTATTTCTTATGGGGATTTTTAGTAACTTTGACCCCCCAAACCCCTATAAAATTTAGAATTTTTTAAAAACCATTTCTTAGCGAGTACCTAGGGCCCTAGAGGAAGCTACATACCAAATTTCATTCCAATCCGTTCGATGGTTTTTTGTAGTAACTTTGACCAAACAAACCTCCCCTAAAATTTCGAATTTTTTTTAAAACTTTCTTAGCGAGCACCTATGGCCCTAGGGGAAGCTACATACCAAATTTCATTCCAATCCGTTCGATGTTTTTAGAGAAATCGTGATTTTGTAACTTTGACCCCCCAAACCCCCCTAAAATTTCGAATTTTTAAAAACCCTTTCTTAGCGAGCATCTATGGCCCTAGAGGAAGCTACATACCAAATTTCATTCTAATCCGTTCGGTAGGTTTTGATAAATCGTGATTTAGTAACTTTGACCCCCCAAACCTCCCCTAAAATTTCGATTTTTATAAAAACTCTTTCTTAGCGAGCACCTAGGGTCTAGAGGAAGCTACATAGTGAATTTCATTCCAATCCGTTCGGTGATTCTTTTTAGTAACTTTGAACCCCAAAACCCCCAAAATTTCGAATTTTTTAAAACCCCTTTTTTAGCGAGTACTTAGGGCCCTAGAGGAAGCTACATACCAAATTTCATTCCAATCCATTCGATGGTTTTAGAGAAATCGTGATTTTGTAACTTTGACCCCCCCCCCCC
>JAGFPH010000829.1:91638-119446 GCA_018207615.1 Philaenus spumarius
ATATATAATACAAACGTTTGTAGCCACATTATTAAGGTCGTTCTTGTCGTGCTTGCCCTAGAGGTTGCAAAATATTTTATTCCCCATATGGAAACTATTCTGTTATTTTTTTTATAAGTTAAATTTTATGTTATATTACAGGTAGTTATTTTATTTTATGTTATGTTTAAGTTATGTTCTTATTTTATTATTTTGTATGTGTTTGTATATATTAGGGAATAAAATAAATATCTAAAAAAAAACATATCTTACCTGCAGCTGGATAAGAACGACCTTAATAATGATAATGTGGCCACAAACATTTTTATTTTTTACTCATGATGAATTATACTCTGATTTTGTGTGTGTTGGTACAAGCCTGACAAAGTGGACAGTGTTTTGCGAAACAGCGGTGTAGCTAGATCTACAAATACGGGACGAAGGTAACTAATTCAAGGTAATTATAACGATATATTAAACAATCCAAGGCAACACAATATATTGTATAAAACAAAATAGTTTATCGGTAATGTTGCAATTATTATTTAAAAATGTATTATCACATAAATATTGAACAGGAAAATTATGATATAGACTCTTTATTTGCCAAAATTAATTGGCAAGTCTTTTATTTTAATTCTCAGCGGAAAGCTTAAGTACTCAAATAAAAAGCTCCTGACAATAAAGTATCTGCGTTCTGAAGTTCAATAAAAAAGTCCTAGGAGTTGTTAGTGCCTAATATTGTTAAATTAACTTGTTAGTTACAGAATATTTGTAGTGTTAGTTATAATTGGCAACTCTTCTACCTGCTCCGGAATATGTAACTTGGAGCGTATTATTAGTATAGATTAGTACAGATTCTGGTTTCATATTTTATAGAGTTTAATATTTTCTTGCAATTGTAATAAAAATGTACAATTAAACTATATTATTGTGTTTTATTATTAATTATTTCTCTACTTTTTTAACCAACAAAATTTCTGAATGGTATTGGAGTTTCCTTTATGTCCGCACCCCAAAATCTCTAATTTCCCTGCTCCATCTTTATGTAACTACACTTAGCAGCGGATTTACACTAATGCCACGTAGGGGCTAGTAGCAAACTGCCGCCCCTACACCGAGCAATTTTTTTAGGTAAAAATTTCCCTAAACCCAGGGGTTATCGTGGGATAAATACACGTAAGGAGTTTTTACATGTGACAAGTGTAAAGAATATCATTTACCGCGGTAAAAATTAATCTGAACCTAGGATAATATTTGTATATTGTCAAGTTAATTTTTACAAGAGTAAGGTACAATATTTTTTATCTTGTCAGATGTAAAAATTCCTTATGTGTATCTTGTCCCACGATTATCTTAGATTTTGGGTTATTGTAACACAAAGCACTCTCTCAGAAGTCCTCCCTTGTAGTCAACGACGTTTAGCCCTTCTCACCTTGCTTGACCTTTTGGGACAAAAAACATCTTTCTGTTAGCCCATGCCCATCACTAGCTACTTTCTTCCTATTTATTTTACACTTCTATTGAATTATTTTTATATTGCCAAAATTTTAACACAGGCACACACAATTTTGGCAAACGACTTTTTTATCATGTGTATAAACGAAACCTCGATATTTTCAATAACCAATCTCCAACAAAACGTAATACCCTAAACATGAGAAATTAACGAAATAAATGTAAACCAAGTTAATATACAGATTTAATATTGCTTAAATTTGAATGATTTTCAGTTTTATAAAACATTATTACACTGAGATTCCAAAAAATCCTCACTAAAAGAAAACATAATTAGTTTGATGGTGCTATAAATGTGTACGTTATTTTAACAATGTCCTCTCAAGAAATACTCATAACATCTAGGATTTAATTAACTCTTAAACATATTGGTAGTAAAGATAGTTAAGTCTAGATCAACTAAAATATCTTACTTCGAGATTTAGTGTACGAAAAATAATCTATAATATCATCACAATATAAATGTTTAGTTTTTTCTGATTTAGTAGTTAAAATTGCTATATCCCTTAAACGTGATTCAGTCATTATAACCTCGAGTCATTGTAATCTTCTCAGAACGGAGAAGGATCGTTCCGCTGAACAGTTAGAGGCAAGTATTGTCAAAAACTTAGTAACTTTATATCTTATTTTGTAAAATATAAAAAAGTATTTAAATCTGTATATAAAGCAGCTAAGAAATTAACTAATTGTAAATTAATTAAGAAAGCTGATAACAAAAGTAAAGCTGTCTAGAATATTGTTAACAATGAACTTGGAATTAGTAAAATTAATAAGCAGTCTTTTGACGAACTATTGTTTAGTGGGAAAATAATTATAAAAATAAAGTTTCTTACCTTCTTTTCTTCCGTCACGTGACCTCTTCTTTATATTCGTTAGTGACGCGTTTCGGGACTTTTATCCCATCATCAGACAAAAAATTACTCAATCGAGGTCGTCATACATTAAAATTAAATTACACAAAACACACATAGCACATTTCACGTTTAGGTGTGCACCTTCTGGCGACCGGCCGGCAACTAAACGTGAAATGTGCTATGTGTGTTTTGTGTAATTTAATTTTAATGTATGACGACCACGATTGAGTAATTTTGTGTCTGATGATGGGATAAAAGTCCCGAAACGCGTCACTAACGAATATAAAGAAGAGGTCACGCGACGGAAGAAAAGAAGGTAAGAAACTTTATTTTTAATAAATCAGTGACCTGGATACTGAAAATGAATTCAAATAATTATAGACAGACGGAAGATTGCCAATCTCTTAAACGATAAATTTGCCAACATTTCTGATGATGCAGGCTTAATGCCGCAAAAAGACAAAGTAGCTTCTTTTTTGACTGCTTTTGATGATAGTCAGATTCCTAGATTTAGGTTCAGTACGATTTCTGTGTCTGCAGTGAAGAGGGCTATAAATTCTCTTAAAAATAAACACTCTTCTGGATGGGATGAAATACCGATAAGTTTATTAAAAAAGTCTAGTAATAAAATTGTGGTATCGTTGTGTAACATTATAAATCAATCTCTCAAATCCGGAATTTTTCCGTATCAATTAAAATATGCACAACTTAAACCGATTTTTAAAAAGGGAAATAAAAAAGATCCAAATAATTATCGTCCTATCTCAATTCTTCCTGCTTTTTCCAAGGTTTTTGAAAGAATTGTTTCTGATCAGATATGAGTGCCTTTTTTGAAGGCCATGGTGTTTTTGTCGGTGAGCAGTTTGGTTTTCGACTTGGTAAGAATACCACCTTAGCTATTTGTGATTTTATACAGGAGGTTGCCAGGGGCTTGGATGAATCGCGGAGCATGGCGGGGCTTTTCTGTGATCTGTCCAAGGCTTTTGATTGTATGAATCACGAGGTTCTTTTGTTGAAACTTAAATATTATAACTTTGATGAAACGTCAATTTGTTGGATCAAATCGTATTTGGAGGACCGATATCAAAGGACTATCGTCCATAGTAATAATCTAATCTATCAATCAAGTTGGAAGAGAGTAAAGTGTGGTGTTCCTCAAGGATCAATTTTGGGTCCTTTACTCTTTCTCATATACATTAACGATTTGCCCCAAATATTGGTTGTAAATCTATCCTTTATGCTGATGACACTACAGCAATTCTCAAAGCCCAGTCAAATAGCGACTAAAATGCTGTAATAAATAGTACTTTTGATGAACTTTCTCTTTGGTTTGCTGTAAATGGTCTGAAATTGAACAGGGAAAAAACCCAGATTATTCATTTTAAACCTGCACAAAGCAGGAAAAATGTGAAATCAATTGTCTTTTGGGAGGTAGGCAGACTGTGGAATCACAGACAACATTTCTGGGAATTTTGGTTGACAAGAATCTCTCTTGGAGGCCATTTATACAAAAGTTAACTAATCAACTTAATTTCCTCTGCTATCAGATGCTGGTACTTAGAGATGTTTTCAGTACCGAAATAAGGAAACTGGTCTATTATGCTTTGTTTTTCTCCAGAATTCAGTATGGGATAGAGGTCTGGGGTTTGGCATCAGACATTGCAGATATTTTTAAAGTGCAGAAAAAGTATATTCGGATTATGAAATTTGGTAGTCTTAGAAGTTCTTGTAGACATTTATTCATTAACTTAAAATTGATGACTGTTCCAAGCCTTTTTATTTATAAGTGTCTTTTGCTAATTAAGAAGCAAATAGATTTTTTCATTGAAAAGCAGAGCTTCCATGCTTATTCAACCCGTAATAGGGAAGTCCTTAACTACCTAAACTATCCTAAGCATCGGCTTTCTATTTTTGAAAAAACACCTTATTACATTGGAATTAAATTGTTTAACAAACTGCCCACTGATGTAAAGAATTTAGGTGAAAAAGAATTTAAAGCCAGCATTAAAATGCTTTTAATACAGAGGGCATATTATTCTGTACAAGAATATTTAGATGAAAGTTTGGTGAAGTAATGGGATTTTGAAGAGAGTAAATTGTGGATTATTTTTCTAGGTGTGTTTTAGTTTAAAATGGATATTGTAATTTAACGCCTAAAAATGGATGAAAAATGTATAGTTATGAAATGTTTTATGAATATTGTAATGTATCTGAATTTTTAATTTTGATTTGACTTTTCACCTGTTTTAAACTCCAGTTACCAACTGGTTTTTGTATGAAACGTTATGTGAAATAAATTATTTCTATTTCTATTTCTATAACAATTTGAATGCGATGTCAACGTAAGGATATAGGCCTATGTCTTGAAGTTTTTTTATCATGCAACAGTTTATAGCCTACAGTTAAGAATTGTTTTTGGTCGTCAACGGTTACTTTACAATTTAAAAACAGTTACTATGCAATTTGACGACTGTAACTGTGCAATTTGACATCGGTTACTATGCAATTTGGCAACAGTATCTACGCAAATTGACAACGGTAACTGTGCTATTTGACAACGGTTACTATGCAATTTGACAACGTCTTCTATTCAATTTGACAACGGTTTTTTGTGATTTTAAAACAGTTAATATGCAATTTGACAACGGTTACTATGTAATTTGACGACAGTATTTATGTAATTATTAGACAACGGATTCTTTGTAATTTAAAAACATTTAAACAACATTTGGCATTAAGGTAGGCTATGCTAACAAATTTAACTTTGTAGTTTGAAAAACCAAAATAATTAAGAAAAAATGTTTTTTCTAAACTTTATGTTTCACAAAAAATTACACTATACTTCTTTGCACTTTTTAAAGTATATTTTAGTTCCAGTTATGAAGGAGTTTCAGACTTCTTTGGCAATCCATATTTTCAAACATCAGATGCATGTTTCCAAGGCAACTATAAGTTTCGTCAATAATTGTAACCTTCATGTTCTAGGCATGTTTATTGTTTTATTGTTAAAAAAGTGAAGTTAGAATTATAGCATATGCTTTGTACTATACGTTTGCCTGCTTTACTTGTTGGCTTTAGAATTAATTGTAAATGGTCGTTTTAAGTTATAGTTGTAGTTTTTAGTTTATTTGGTGATATATTATTAGTATTTAATTATATAGGATATAGGCCTGCTTGGGTTATTTTCTTAAGAGATTCAAATGTTATGTTGTTTTTTAGTTTTTACTATATAACTCTGTGTTGGGTTTTGATTTACAAATTGACATTAACCACCAAATTTGCCAAGATTATGGTCCTAAACAGAAACAATGCCTAAATTATTATCGATGAATGGTTATATTTAAGACACATTTATAAAGTTATTTATATTTTACTATAGATATATTTCATTTCATTTCTACAAGTTCAGTACGATACAACACTTAAAATTGTTGATATTATGATAAGAGAAATAGTTATTTATTATAACTCAAGTTTTATAATTGTCTTAGAGAATGTATTAGGTGAACACTTCACCCTTTGTAATGTTAACATTAATTATGTATTAAATGACAAACACAATTTTTTGTAATTTCTACAATTTTTTATTGTTGAATCTTGCCGACCAAGGTTTTGCCCGTGATGGCATTGACGAGGCTGCTTTACAGACTAAAGAATATTAGAAAAACAAACGTGTTTAAACATAGAACAGTTACTCATAACAAAGAAAAAGGAAAGAGAGAGGAAGGGGGGTGCGTGGGGTACGTATGGGCATAAAGTTGACAATGGGTTTAATAGAGGCGAGTTGGACAAAAATTCTACCTGATCGTTAAGTACAAGGCTAGCATCTGTACAAAATAATCTCTTAATTTATAACATTTCCAAGGAATTTAATTTCTTACTTTTATCATTGACATGGAGAATCTTAAAGTTAATGTTATTGGAAAAATCTGACACTAAATGATTTTTTAGATGGTTAGAGAAACTAGAGTCATTATGACCCAACCGCCAACTTCTTTCATGGTCACTTAACCTACATTTAAAACTACGGACTGTTTGGCCTACATAAGCTGCATTACAGATGATACAAGTTAGCTTATAAACACCACATTTTTTCATGTTGTCTATTTTGTCTTTACAATTTATTAACATTTTCCCTAAATTGTTTTTACAATAAAAAGCTGGTTTACAGTGATTTTTCTTTTCTAAAAGATTCCCAACAGCATAACTAACCTTACCAATGTAGTTGACTCTACGCCATTTTGGTTCGGTTTTATTAGAATCTATTGGGAATATAAGAGATTTAGCCTGGTTATTTAATTTAGTTTTCAACATTTTTTCAATAAGTTTAATATCATAACCATTATTCATAGCAATATGTTTGATGCAAGTTAATTCTAAATAAAAGTCATTATTAGACATGGTAATGTGACGATGCAACATACTATGGAAGGCGGACAATTTATGATTAACATGATGTTGAGATGAAGAATGTATGGTATTGTCCGTAAACGTAGGTTTAATAAAAATACTGAAATTATGTTCCCCATTGTAAATTTTTATGGTGAGGTCAAGAAAATGTATTTGATTGTGTTGCCCTATTTCCATAGTGAATTGTATTTCCTCATTAATAGAATTTAAATAATTTAACAATAACTGAAATGGCGGTCAGATCCTTCAAATAAACATAAAACATCATCTAAATATCTGTACCAATACTTAACGTTAGACTTGAATGGGTTGTTACTGTCAAAGAATGTTGATTCAAAATTGTCCATAAAAATCTCTGCTAGCAAGGGAGATAAGGGAGATCCCATTGCCAAACCATCGATTTGAGCAAACACTTTGTTTTGAAATTGAAAATAATTTTGATCAAGAGATACTTTAATGACATTCATTAACTCTATAGATGTACAAGGGTCCACTTTAGTTTGATCTAATAATTTTTCTACACTATACAAACAGTCTTTGACAGGAATACTTGTGAATAAGCTCTTAACGTCAAACGATACAATTTTTGCGTTAAGAGGCACTTTAATCTTATTAACTAACTCTAATGAATTTTTTAATCCAAATTTAGGTTGAAATTGTGAAATATTCTTTCAGAAAGTATTGGTAAATTTAGCCAGATTATAAGAAGGGGACTGTACAAAGGATACAACGAGACGTATTGGAATATCAAGTTTGTTTAATTTCATTAAACCATATAATCTGGGAACCATACAATAATTATGTAGCCTACCCTTTTCTCAAAATATCTCTGTTATGATTTTTTCACAAGCAACAAAAAGTTCAAGTAAATACAGTATCTTCAGTAGATCTTGAGAAAAGGATCATGAATACAAAAAATAAATTTATGGAAAAGTGTAGGAGACAGTCCACAGCAGCAAAAGAAGCCATAGTATTAATAAGGCATACAAGTTCAAAACATGTACTCAAAAAGTATTTTTGTCCACACTTTAAATCAAAATAAAGGGCATGCATAGACATAATTTTAACGTAGACATTTTATGTTATAAAATAGATTTTATGTTATGTTTTATGATTGTTTATGGACTGAAACTAAAATAGCTTTGAATATTCATAGCTAGGTTGAAATAAAAATCATTTTATATTTTTTGAAAAAATACAGACAACTACATAGAGAAATGAAATAACAAAATAAACAACACCTATAATAATGTAAATGAGCCAATGAATATCGTACCACTGTATGCTAATTGCTTCAGTAACATAGACTTATGACTGCCTTTATGTTCATTATTTGAATTTAAGTTCTTACATTTTTTCTAATAAAACTTTTAAAATATGTTTAAAATATGAATACACGTACAAATAATGTTAATAAGTTTACTTTACCACATTCGCTACCACCATAGTAACATTTTTAGTACGCATAGACTAGAGTCTCATATATGCGACGGCCAGTTTCTATCCACAGACCGATGCCGCAAATGTGCGACACGTGGTCTAATTGAAATAGACTGACATCGCATATTTGTGGCAGTATTATTTTGTTATTTAACTGTTAATTTTGAAGTACTAGTAAATTTTAAAGACCTTATTTATTGGTATCAGTATGTAAGAAGGTCTACCACTCATATGCAGTGCTTGGTCTGCTACTTTGACGATTTTAAAAGCTAGAAATTGTATAGTGGTGTATTCTGTTAAATGATCTTTCATGTGGGAATGTGAAGACGTTAAGTTCTCATGAAAACATGAAATTCCCCCCCCCCCTCCCCCTTACAATGTCACATATGTAACTAATTCCATAAGATCATTGTACATGAATGTATTTGTTTTGAATGTTTACATTGTTTGTGTGATTATAGTTCCACAGTAATTAAATGACTTCAAACGTCAACTCCCTGAGAGGAAATGAGGATGATAAAAAAAGAGTAAGAAATAATAAAAAGTTCACTTTATATGCATAGGCATACATATCTTCAGTACCTAGCAGCAAAGAAATTGGAAATGAATTTATTAATCCATATTTTGTAGTAATTAATTGATAAATTTAATTTAATCTTTTCTAATAATAATGTTTCACAAAATCATGCTGACTGTCACGGTGGAGTGGAATCAAAAGGAGCCAAGGAGATCGATTTGATTAAAAGTCTTTATTTTGGGCGAAGTTAGGACCATGAAGATAGGGGGTTCGGAGGGCCCTGTCTTTCCCATGTTAAATTTGCCATATTGATGACCCATTTTCTTAAAAACTATCATAAGTTCAAGGCTGAATTTTGTTGGTGCTTATGTGACATGTTGCGAAGACGTTAACACAAGTTCTTTTGTTCTTCCCTTTTTAACAATTTTATGATTTAAAAAAAAATTATTACATGAATATCGATAAAAATTTTATATTTCAAATGTTAAACAAAAACTAAGCCATAAAACTCGTTTGTACGAAAAAAACGGCAACAAAGTTTATTTATTTCATAACTGACCTGATACAATGAGTTTAGTGCATCCCAGCCTCATAGGATGGCTGGACTGGGCCTTCATGTTCAGCAAAAGCTTCTTCTAACTCTCTCTGGCACTTTCACGACTTTGTCTCGCCTTTTTCATCAGTTTTGAAAGCACTCGCTCACCCCTTCGCACTCGTATTTTGTCCAGTTCACTCATCACTGAAGCCGTGTTTTGACTTACATTTATTCCAAGCTCCTTCAAGACAAGGCACCCGGTGGCATTTCCTTTATTGAAATTCAAAATGACATCATAAACATCACACGCAATGGTTTGTAAGCCTACGAAGACTGTTTTGGGTAGTTGCGATCAAATTACAGCATTTACAGATTCGTTCGGATTCTGTAACTTTCTATGTATGCATTTTTTTAATAGGGTAGGGTCTGCCAAATCCTGAATTATAGGTTATATTTGAGTCATAATAATTTCAGTAATGTGCGTGGGAAATTTACATTTCTACATTCATGATTACAATCAATATACACTAAAACTTAAGCCTAAAACTAAACAAAAATTAATTTAACTATTAAAACAATCAAAAAATACATAAAAAAGAAAACGATAAATAGAGAAGGAGGGGAGGGGACTGAGGGTGATGGTATGAGAGCGCGGGCACATCCCGCCATTCGTGGACTCTCAGTGAATAATAGCTAATTCCGTCTCTCAATAATTACCAATGATTTTATAAATTTTGAATTAGAAAGGCTTTTATAACATTTAATTTAAATTACTTCAAATTCTCTCCTTGTACAAATAGTAGTTTTGAAATAGTAACATTTTTTTCTCTGAAAATAAAATACACAGTCTCTTAGAGCGAGGCCGTTGTGTAATTAGGGAAATACAACACTGATGATCAGTGTCAAAAATGATTGTTCTCTAAGTATTGCTTGGATATACTATAATTTCTAAGAGTGAAGGGAGTGGGGTAGTTACTTTTCATGTTTTTAAAATAACTTTTCCAAAAGATTAAAACAACATTAAGTTTATCACCTAACTTGTTTTTTCTTTGAAATTTAAAGGTGGTTTTCTTAAATTTAAACACAACTCCAGTATAAGTTATATACTTTTATAAATAATTGAAGAACAGTTAACTAAATTCCTTCATAGTCACTTCTTTATAATTTGTAATTTGTCTTATTTGTAATTGTTATTTGTTTTTAATTAATCTTTATTGACAGATATATGATGACAGTGGGCAAAATGTAACTCCAAAACCACTAAAATATGAACCAAACCCTGACAAGATTGTAAAAACGGTAGGTAGTTTCGTAAACTTGTACTGCATGATCTCATTTTTCCAATTCAGTGACATAAATAAATATCAACTGACTTGAGTAATCTTAAGAACCCACAAAGGTTGATATCATCAATATTGTGTTGATCAATACCCAGTCACTGATATTCCGAAGTGTCAAAGCAGGTCAAATGAAATTAACTTTCAACATATTATAGGAAAAATAGACAAATTTTAAAATTGGCTCACAATGGATGGCTCAAGCTTAAATAATAAACTGATTTTGATGAACAATGGTTTATTTTGTTTCTTATGGTTGCATAATGTAACCTATTTAAAGATATTAAAAAATGAAGGTTATTATTTGTGTCTGTAAAAACTGTATTAAAGTTATTAAATATTTTATATTTTTAATAAAAGACCAAGTGATGATTTATCACTTATTTATAAAAAAAAAAATAATTTAAATTTAATTAATGCAATTTCCTAAGATTGTTAAAAAATAGAAGTTGAACAAATATATTTCTTCTAAAAGAATTATTTGGTGTCGTTTTAGCATTTGAGCATTGGTTTTCACAAATATGCTATAGATTATTTCTTTAATAATAATCTTTATCATTTTTGTATAAATTTTCAACCATTTTCTAAATTAATTATTCAAAAAACACATGTCGGAATGATTGTTCTTTCTGAAGTTTATATGGGCATGTCTACTCTCAGTGATGTCATAGATTTTTGCTCCATAGACTCGGCAATCTCTAACCTCAAAAATCTGTATGTTGAACGTTTTATTTAATTAAAATTACTTTTTGTCTTTAATTTCCATATCTCCTGAAACATTGGTTAGATTTCTATTTGGTTTTCAAATTTTTCTTTCTTCTTTCTTCCATGTTTGTTACTAACTCAAATGGTTTTTATCTGCTACACTGTTTCAAGCTTAGTTGTGTATTGGAAACTAAGAGGTACCATTGGGAAATTTCTCGTGTACAATTAGGTACAATACTGTATCTTAAAGAAAAATTATTGGTTGCCAGTGACTGACGACAATGAAAAATTAATAAAAATATGAAAAATTTATTACTCTACCTTCTGTTTCAGTCACAAATCTTCTATTGGGTATTGTTGAAAATGATGTGGACTAATTTTGAGATGGTTTAGTTTTGTGTATGTGCTGAGAAATTTAATTTACATAAATGTTTATATTTGATTTGTAAAAACTTGTAAGTTTAAAAGCAGTATAGAAAACAAAATGAATGAATAATTTTTTATCCCTAGTAGCATGTCTTCAAATAAATTTATATAATTATTTCTCTTCTTTTGTAGCGAGGCTCTCCTGGCAGGTTATCAGATGGCGCAGCCTCCATTGTAGCTAAACAATCTGATTCAACTAAACCTTCAGAAGGTGAAAACAGAGGGGACATTCCGGAGAAAAAAGATTACATTCAAGCCTTGAATTTAGGTAAACAAAGAAGATATACCACGTACGCTTTGTAATATACCTCAAGTTAAAGAAGTTTTATGTAAGAAGCTCAACCATTTTTAAAATTTTACATAAAGTACAGATTTGTGGTGCCACTTGAGGTAGGGGTGTGATACCCTCAATATTTTAGGAGAAACTCAAGAGCTGGCAATTTAAAACTCAAACTTCCTAAACTTAGAAAAAATAATACAGCTAGAACATAAAACTAATGGCCAGTGTAAATTACTAAACTTTGAAGTACAGGACTTGTTTGGATGTGGCTCAGTTTGGTCCAATCACCAATCAGTAGGAAATCTCTCCAAGTATAAAAATACCCTATTTATCACAGCAAGGAGCCAAGTATAAAGCTAAGGTTTAATATAGTAAAAGATCTACGGTAAAATAGAATAAATCAAAACTAAACTTTCAAGTAATTAAAACTCTACACTTAGTCGGTTTTACTTTGCCACATACAAAAGAACAAGACTTGCGTCAGCCAGAACTAACTCTTTCATGAAAGGACTAGACAGTTTTAGGATATCAAGTTTGCAAGAGAGTACCATCAGTTCGCTATGGCTCTTTAACGCAAATTCTCCCAGGGCCGTGGCGTGGAGGGCGTTGCGCCAATTTTTTTTTCAGCGGGGTCATGTAGGGGTGCATGAATTGTAAAAGCATAAAGTAAATACAGTAAATACGAATCTGAAAAATGAGGTTGTAGCTAACATAAATTTGTACCACTACATTAAATATAAATGTAATATAATACAAAGAATTAAATAATAATAGTGTAGGGTTGGTACTAGAATGAAAGATGCAAGTTGCGCGCGCATCCAATCATCTGTCGGCTGTCGCTGACATACTTGTTGAGACTTGAACGCCGCGAGTCTGGCGATAGTGGGTGATGTGGCTGCAGTGGCACAGTATTAATGTTCTTGTGGAGTAGTGACAGTGAGTTTTCGATGTGATAGTGCCGATAGTATCGTGTGAATCGTGTGATTAGTGATTGTGAATATTGTGATGTTAAATTCAATTCTCCATATTGTAATAAACTTTGTGAGCAAAATTGTTCAGGGGGAATCGTCAGACATTTCTTTTTCTTCTGAGCAGATGAAAAGTTGTATTAAGTTCGTCGAGACCTTTCGAGGAAAAGGATTAAGTGACTCAATTTCTAAAGCAAAGGAAGTAGCTGAGGAAGTTGGCATCGAACCACTGTTTAAGGAAAAGCGGCAGAGAAAGAAGAAAAGACTATTTCTTTATGAAAAAGAAGACGAATACAACCCTAATCCAGAAGAATCTTTCAAAAATGATGTTTTCTTGCCCCTAATTGACACAATTGAATCATCTTTAAAAGACAGGATGGGCAAGTTCTCGGCATACGAGTCAAAGTGGGGATGCCTATTTGACCTGAAAAACCTACCACCAAAGGACAAACTTAAAGAGGATTGTAAAATGTTACAAGAACACCTGCTGTGAAAAACATTTCAGATATAAATGGGGAAGAACTGTACAATGAACTTCTACACGCTAGTTTGATAACTACTGTTTTTGACAAATGGTGTGAGCAGAAGGCGGCCAACAAGACACTATCACCATTAGAAGCACTCAATATAATCAAAAACACCGACAGAAAAGATCTTTTTACTAATCTGTGGATAGCACTACGCATATTGCTGACAATTCCAGTGTCAGTGGCCAGCTGTGAACGTAGTTTCAGCAAGTTGAAGTTAATTAAAACCTACCTACGTACATCGATGACGCAAGAAAGATTGTTGTCGCTTGCGATACTCTCCATTGAAAACGAGGAGGCGAAAAAACTCAACCTTGGAAAAGTTATTGAACAATTTTCCTTAGCAAAATCTCGAAGAATACCGTTATAAATTTACCTATTTGTCAGTAATTTAAGTTTTCATTTAGAATTACATTGTTTGAACTATTTGATTTCCTTGACTTATTACAATCCTTGAATTGAGTGTATATATATTTGTCCTTATGATAGATTGGTAGGTGGTGTAAGTATTAAAGTATTGGTGGCAGCATAAAAAGTTTATATATTACTTGAGGGAGGGGGCGCCGCAGCTACGTTTGCCCCGGGCGCCGCTAACCCTAGGGACGGCCCTGAATTCTCCAATCCATTTTTTAAACAATTAATAATTGCCGATCATACCAAAACACATATAACCTCTTAAACAGCTGTCAACAGAAAAAACTATCCATATGGCTAACAACGTGCATATCCTTTTCAGACATGTTTACCAACACAATAATATTCAGTGTCAAAACTGGCATTCATTAAAAATATTTTTGGACCATTCCAATATCACAATGTTTTCTTTTAAGTGTACTTTTTATTTAATAAAAATAATATGAATAAATATTTTTGAGAAATGATTATTATACCGGGTAATATACACTTATTAATAATAAATTGTTTATTGAAGTTTATTTTTCAAAAATAATATTTATTTGGATGGGGGTGGGAGTGCTAAAAGTTTGAGAACCGCTGATATATAATATGATCTGATGTATGTGAGTGTTTCTGTAGAATTAACTTAGAATGACTTAACTTTGTATGATATGTTGTATGATTATCAAATGTGAATGGAGTTAAAAAAGATGTTTAGTAAAATATTAGGTGTGGTCTAATCATTTGATAGGACTTTCTTCTTAATTTTACTTTATGACAATTAGACTATTGAAGTTAGGGGCACATAGACCAACATAGTTAGCGATATCATCTCGGGATGACTACTAATATGTTTAAAAAATCAATTTAGAACATTATAGGAATATTAGCAGTATAGAATTTTCAAACATTTCGTATCCTTTAACAATGTATCCTTTTGTTTTTAGCAAAGAAAACTATTCAGGAGAACAGGAAGGTAATAACAGAATCAGTGCCAAAATGTACATTTACTATCCTGCTTCAGGAAACAGAAACCTTCTGGTTGATGGGTCAACAGAGTATGAACCTAGTAAAAAGCAGCAATGATTACAAGGTTACTTATTATTCTTCATTTATGAAAACCTTATTGTACATTCTTAGCTGAAATTGAAATCATTAATTCAGAACTTAAAACTTTCACCCAACATGTTTGCCCAATATTTTATTGTTTTTATTGTCTACGCATGAAAATCCTTCTTTGTTATCATCATCTGCTTTAACTAATAACAAAACAGAAACTCACTTTCTAAAATATAAATATGTTTTTTTTATAAAATAACTTAAATGGTTTACATACAGTAGAGTCCCGCTATTTCAAACTAATTAGGACTGAACACTGTTCGGTTTAGCATTAATTCGGAATAGGCGGATTTCATTAATAATACCAACGTATTGACTTGTTAAGATATACTTTCTTGAGGCAGCATACGGCAGATGCGGCAAATGCTCTTGACCTCGCCTTACGCTACGTCAACAACACTCTTCATCACTTCATCAACACCAAATGATGTTATGTTCATGAAAAATATCACTGACTTCACTTCTTAGTGTAGGTTTACACCAACCGTTTTTTTCCTTCAGTTGCGTTACGATTCAGTTTTCTTCTAAAAACAGAATTGAAGTAATAGGTTGTTCGAACTGTCCATTTAGTGATCCCACAGTCTGTCCGTTAGTACAGCATCATCTTGAAAAAAGATCGAAGAAATAAGTGAAATTCTTTCTAGATAACGAAAACGGAGGAGAAAACGGATGAACGCAACTGGCAGGTGGTTTACTCATAAACCAACAACTACACGACGATAAACGTAATAACCTATCTTAAATGGTTCTCAAGTTATAAGCATTTTAGTAAACGGTGCTCCCACCATATTCCCCCCTCTCCCTTGTGATGTCGACCATGCTGGGGTGCGACAACATGGCTTTTCATGATCACTATAGTGCCTATAACAATAATCAAAAATAAAATTGCGCCAGGCTTTCAATGTATGCTCAACCCCCTTGAGATCCCAGTCTAACAGAAGATAAGATCGCATTCTGCTACAATAAAAAAGAAACATCCTTCTTTCCAAAACTAAAAAAAAATAATATTAACGAAGGTAAAAATAATTTTAAGTTTTATTTTAGATTTTGAAGTTAACACATTTATTTTAAATACTGGCTTATATAAATGTATACGTGACAGAAAATTTAATTTCAGGTTCATGAAAAAACATCTACAAGATACTTAGTGGATTCCTTTGCGCAAACATTTAACCTTGTTCAGAAGAAAAAGCTATCCCAAACGATTTTGACTAGGTATAATGTAAGTATGATAAATAAATAGACTAGTTGGGTGGGCGAGTAGGTTTGAACATCTTCATTAGTCTAACTGGCTTAAAGTAAAACCAGTAAGCAAAAAGAATATATATATAAATATTTACCAGTTCTTTCTCTTGGGCTTTATTGATTATAGTAAGCTTTATAATAATATAGTATTTAGTTTTTAAAATACTATCCAACAACAAGTTATTTAGTAAAGCCATTATTATAATTGTTTTGTATTTTCAGACAAGCTGTGTATTCGCTTCTGAGTGGGACTTATATGACACATATAGAAAAATTAATTATGAGAGAGGTACAGTAAAATTACATCTACTGCCTACATAACTTAATTTTAAACTAAAGTAAACTACAGATTTATTTTATTTTATTTTTCTCGAAATTACATAGATTTTAACAAAAATAAATACATATAAATAAACGAATAATAATGTATAAAACAGTTTCTCAGATAAGAATATAATTTAATTTTGAGTAAATAATTAATGGCACAACTTGTAAATTGATTGATTTTATCAAAGATTCTTATCAATACTGAAATTCGTATACATTAAAACTCCAACTATCCGAACTCCAACTATCTGAATCGCTGATTATCCAAATCGCTTTCAGAATTTCAGAAAAAAAAATTAAGACGGGAAAGTACCGTACTGTGATTTGCAAAATAATGATTCTACCTGATACTCAACGCAACTCTTTGTGTATTGAAAATACTTCCAATATGCGGATTGGCGTGCGAAGCACGCAATGCATTGTGTATTGAAAATACTCCCTATATGAGCACGCAATGCACTGTGTATTGGAAATACTCCCAATATGGGGGTTGGCGTGCGAAGCACGCAATGCATTGTGCGTCGGCCGCTTCTCATAGTGTTCAGTGTCAAGCTCACATGTGCGTCCTTAGCAGTGAACATGTTAACGCGATGATATTACTCAAATATTAAAGTTATAAAACGTTTATACGCGACCATCCCGAAGCCAATCCCGAAAAGGTTAAAATAGTCCCTTTTTTCGGGGAAAATCCAATTATCTGAATTTTTGATTATCCAAATGAGGTCCAGTCCCAATTGATTCGGATAACTGGAGTTCTACGGAATTACTTTTTTTTAATTAGGTACACAAAAATAATTTATTAGTGAGTTTATAATATAACCTGTCTATTGTGTTTTCGTAGCTTTAAGAAATGAACAATTATCGACCTACAAATAGCTCCTACAATTAGTCATTTTTTATGTAAAACTCAAGTTGTCGCATAGTGATTTATTAAATCACAACATATATCACTACCTAATAACACAGTTTGAACAATATATGGACAAGTTTAGATGAAACTGAATTTATCATGATATCTTTGGTTTTAGTAAGTTATCAGATTGCATGAACTAATAGTGTTCGATTCGAGAGTGATTTGAACTTATGTCGATAATATAGACAAGGTTTATGTTTGATACTGATGATCAATTAAAAATAGTGTATAACAATGAATTGTTAACAAAGAAAAATTAGTATTAGTTTTAACAGCGGCGTTGTACGTGAACATGCAGCGTGTATGAATAGACCATAAAAAACACGTCTTTACTGTAATAACGTTGCTTTTCCAGTGCTCCGTGCTTTTTCTTCAAGAAGGCATAATTGCTCCAACTTTGCTTAGCCAAAGACAAATCAGATTGTGAAAAATGTGGATTCATATGACCAGGAAGGTTTAATACTGAAATGCCTCAACAATATTCAATGTTGTATGTGTTTCTACTATTGATAAGTGGTGAATTGGAGAACACTAAGGCAGCTGTGTGGTTAAGATGGGATAAGTACGGAACAACAATACTTCACTGTGAAACCAAGGAGACCTCGTGCAAGTTTTCCCAAACTTAAAACATCTGTTATTTTTATCATTGCACAAGCACATTTCGTGACTATTATGATACAATCCCTGGCATTAAAGGTCGCCGACTTGTCTTCAAACATTTGAGATTCTGGCTTTTACCAGATAGTTAACTCTACCCACTATGGTTGCTTGTGCTTATAGGTTTGATTTATCCTAACCAATAATTTAAAACCTGGTTTACTGCATTACCTACTATCTCTACTTTTCCTTGACTCTGGAATATTTCTCTGGAAAAATAAATTCTCAATAACCACATATTTAGATGTTGCATATCTTATTCCGTTCTCTTTACTGTCATTTTGATAATGGTAGTTTCTATTATTTGGTCTGAATTCTTTAGACATAATGTGGGGTTAGCCTCCTGGATTGTATACTTAATGTATATATAAATGTTATAAATACCTTAATTCATTCCGTCGAACAATCCAATGTATTTATCTGTTTCGTATTTATCTAATGTATAACTAGTTTCGACGGTTAGATCCTACACACCGTTGTTGGAAAGAAGTTTTTCAGCCATTCTGAGGCGTCGTCTTATTATCAGTCTCATATTGTTGCTTAAAAGAATAATTTAATTAAAATTGATTAAAACAATAGCACAATTACACGGTACATATATAGGGTTGCCATACATCCGGATTTCTCCGGACATGTCCGGGTTTTGAGGTAAAAAAAATGGTCCGGGGATTTTCCTAAATTACAGGAAATGTCCTCTTTTTTGACTATTGGAAGTAATGTATTAATATATTCACAAAATAACGTAAGGAAGGACTAAATTGGAAAATTATTTCATGAATTTGACTTAGTTTTTGAATGCTTACAACATAATACGCATTATTATAACAGTTCTTTCACATTTGATGCGATAGTTGAGATGCTACGGTTACGCTGGTATGTTGATCACGTCTCCGTTGTTCTTACTACTGTCGTCTGTCATCGAAAGAAGAAAGAAGTAAGTGAGCAGTAAATAGTTCGATTGCGTGCGCAACCATAACACCTGTTTCCTGTTTGTCTTCCATTCTTCACGTTTACATTGCATTGCATTTGTATGGGTCATTTTCGACTGTCTCGTTCACCGTTCACTGTTGTTTTGTTCAGTATTTAGTTGTAGTGACAAGTTAATTTATTTACATAGTTCCTCTCCATCTATTTTATTGTGTATCGATATATTTTTAAAATTGAAATGGGAGATGAAAAAGGAAAGAGAAAAGAACAAAAACAAAAATGTTCTTTTACGGACTGTCTGCAGGAAAGATTTCCTTGTTTTAAAAAGGGAAGGAACATGTTTGAGGCAGAATGTAAAATATGTCCAGTCGGCACATTCATCGCTGTTTCTCATAAAGGTAAGAGTTTTAACGTTTAAGATAAACGAGAGTAACTGATCATTTTTCTTTGTAGATCACAACTGTTTAATTAATTTAATTTACCAAGTTTGTTTGCAGGCAGAGCTATTTTTAAAATGATCAAAATTTGTATGTCTAATGATTTTAATTGTTTTTATTCTAAAACTTTAATAATTTAAAAATATAATTTGGGCTTTTTGTGTAATAATTAAAACATTATTTTGTTGTAGGTAGGTAGGCCTACATTACTTTTTTAAATTTATGTTGGCTTTCTACAGTAGTAAAATTATCTCGATTCATGTTTATAATAAAAAACATGAAATATATTAATCTCTTCTAAAACTGAAACAGTTGTAAAAAAATTACAATTTGGGCTATTCAAATTCAAGCCGTAAAACCAGTTTGGTATAGGCCTATATTATTTTCTAGTTACATAAAATAATATGACATTGGAAAACAGAGGCATTTTTTTTCTTTTAGGTGCTCTAGATTTGGAATCTCATATGAAAACAGTAAAACATATGAACAGTTTTAAAGCAGCCAACTCCAGCTCAAAATTAACTACATTTTTTCAAAAAAAGGAAATTGAAATAGAAAATTAAGCTCGAGCAGCAGAAGGAACACTAGCCTTCCATACAGTTCGTCACCACCAAAGTTTTAATTCCTTGAACCGTCCAAGTAAACTTAATCAAACTCTTTTTAAAGACTCTAAAATTGTAAAAGATGTATCATGTGCAAAAACTACGGGGGAAGCTATCATAAATAATGTTTTATCACCTCATTCTATTGATTTAAGCATTGAAATTTTGAATAGCATTTCATGTTTTGGTGTAGCAACTGATGGTAGCAACCACGGTTCTACAAAGATTTTCCCCATTTTAATCCATTTTTTGATGTTAAGAAGGGAGGACTAACAACTAAAATCGTGGAAATAAAATCTACACCTAATGAAAAAGCTGAAACTATAGCTGGTTACATTAAAGACACTTTAACCAGATTAGGAATCAGTAAAAAATGTGTAGCTTTTTCAGGCGACAATACTAATACTAATTTTGGTGGGGTTAATCAGCATGCAGGTACTAATGTTTTTACATTTCTTAAAAACAGTATCAATCCAAAGTTATTAGGTGCTGGTTGTCCAGCACATGTGCTCCAATAATTGTGTACAACATGGACTTGATAAAGGTATGCTATTAGATGTTGAATCCATGGTGTTAAAAATGTTTAACTACTTTTCAATTTATACTATTCGCACTGAAGAACTGAAAGAATTTTGTGATTTTGTTGAAATTGAATATAGACAGCTACTCTTTCATTCTAAAACTAGGTGGTTGTCACTATTTCCTTGTGTACAAAGAATTTTGCAAATGTTTCCAGCTTTAAAATCATACTTTCTTTCTCAAAGCAATATTCCAAATTTGATTAAAAGGTTTTTTGAGGATGATTTTAGTGAAATTAGGTTATTGTTTGTTTCCTCTCTTATGAGTATTTTTCATGACAAAATTTTACTTCTAGAACAAGAAAAAATTCCTTGGCAGAAACTATGGCTATTTTGGAAGATGTGCACACCATCCTTTCAATTAGAAAACTGAATAATTTTCTTTCAATCAATGTAAAAAATATGTTAAATAAGAAAACAAATGAAGGGTTTGAACATGAGTGCAATCTTTTTAAACAAAAAGTTAGCATAGTATATGAGGGATCTTATGAGTATATAAAAAAATGGCTGAACCAGTATGATAATTTTAAATCTTTTCAATGGATGAATTTAAGCAGTATTCCTTCTTGGGAAGATGTTGAGGCCTCTGTAATTTTTTTTAATGACAGAAGTAATATTAAAATAGATGATGGGTTGTGTCATGATCAATTTTCTAATTTTTTAACTTTTTAAAAAAATCATAAATTGGAGGAAGCTGCTGCTGATCAAGGAGAAACTAGTACAAGTCATAGTAAAAAGAATCTTAAGTTATCCAATGACATTTGGGTGAAATATTTTAAGAGTGTATATAAAATTTATTATTCTGAAATTTTGAAACTTGTTGAATTTTTTTATTGCTTTCCCAGCCACAATGCTTGTGTTGAGAGAGTGTTTTCCCTTATGAACTCCCAGTGGACTAAGGAAAGAAACAGACTCTCTCTTAACACAGTAAAAAATATACTATGTGTACAATATAATTTTAAAGACTTTTCTTGTTTAGAATTCTACAATTATATTTTGCACAATGAAAAACTATTAAAGAGTATTGGATCTTCTGCCAAGTATTCTTGGTTTCAAGACAAAGAAGGGCCAAATATAAGTAGTGGTAGGGTAATGAAGGAAATGTGTTGAGTAGTTCTGATAATGACTCTGATAATGACTATGATAATGACTGTGACTTTTGATGTTTTATTTTTAAGTTAAAAAATATTCTTTTATTTTTTTAGTTAACAAAATAAGTTAGAAAAAATTGGTACTGTTATGTTTATTTTAATATTTTATATAGTTTAATATTTAATCTTAAGTAATATTGTACCATTATTTTTGTATTATTAATATTGTAACTTATTAACATTATACTATTCACACAAACATTTTTGTAGTTTTTTCTTTCCATTATCTACCAATAACTAACTATAAAAATGCATTAAACATATTTTGTATCAGGTAAATTCGAAAAAAGCAAAAAAAACAGGTTCAAACCCGTTTCTGAAGGTTTAATTTTTCAATGTTTTCCCGGACCTTCCCTTTTTTATGTGGGATATTACATATCAAACCCCTAGCCACCGCAACATAAAATGTCCTCTTTTTGGGTGTCAGAATTAACAAATGTCCTCTTTTTGGGTATCAGACATATGGCAACCCTATACATATATATACTTAAAACACATAAACTGGCCGGTAACAAATGTTCGCTGCTTTTTGTACCAACATATGGTATTGGCGAAACAAGAGTGGATGAGCCGAGCGGTCACTGATAACTCCAAAAAGCAGTGAACATTCGTTACCGGCCGGTTTATGTGTTTTAAGTATATATGTGTACCTTGTAATTGTGTTATTGTTTTAGTAAATTTTTATTGTTTTAATCAATTTTAATTGAATTATTCTTTTAAACAACAATATGAGACTGATAATAAGACGACGCCTCAGAATGGCTGAACAACTTCTTCCCAACAACGGTGTCTAGGATTGTTCAACGGAATGAATTAAGGTATTTATAACCTTTATAAATACACCAATTCTTTTCCCATTGGCCAATAAATAAATTTAATAAACATAAAACATCATGCTATATTTAAGTATAAGTTGTGCAATTTATAGAATAAAAATATGTCTATATTTATTTATATCTTATCAGATTCTGAAACAGAAGGAGATGAGTCTAATGGTTTGGGACGCACAAGAATTAAAAAACTACTAGACAGAGATGAACGTCATTCACTGACAACAACTTTGGATTCTATTAGTGGTGAGAAAGTTGATACATTGTTAATGGTCTAAATCATTTCCTAACTACTTGCTCAAAATTAATTTAGAGCCTTCTATAAATATACATACCTACAGTTTAACTTTACAAATAATTTAAGTTTTACAAATATCGTATTACAATACTTTCAAAATGACGTGATCTAGTTTATAACTTTATTATTACGATTTCATCTAGCACACTTAACACATTTGGTGGCCAATTTTATATAGTTTTAGTATTGTGATTTATTTATAACAACCAATTACAATCTAGGAAAAAATATAACACCGAGTCATCTTCAAGTGCCTTAGTTTTAGGTCAATTTGTAAGGCTCAAACCTGTGGCATGAATGAACAAAAATCATATGCTAATTGTGTGCTAATGTATGTTACTATCAAACTGTACAAATTTAATAAAATTACTATGTAGAATTTAAATATATTCCAAATGAATTTATATTAATAATTATGGACAAATAACTATCTACTTAGAAGTTCATGGATTTCCTTAACTCTGAACCCGTAAACATTTGTAATTACACCTTTGCAGGTTTGACTGTTAACTATATACCCAAAAGTGATGTGCATGTCTTCTATTCCATAAATCTGTTAGTAAAGGTTTGAAAATTTAACTTTTGTTTTGTTTTAGAAAGTGATGGCAGCAAAATTGAAGGCCAGCAAGCAGAAATTGAGAAATTGAAAATTTTGTCAAAAGTCAAGAAAGTTTTTCAACTATCTGAATTTAAATGCGCAGTAGTTGTAGTAGAGCGTCTGCTCGCTTCAAACATTTTCTACCAAGAGCAAGCAACTTTCATGAGTCCTGCAGTTAACGAAGGTACTTACGTTATTTAGTTTTACAATGATGGTAGCAATGTTGTTTTTGTAATAGACACTTCCAGGAAACATTTAAAATAACTAACTGCTTTGAAAATCCTAAAAGCAAGACCAATCCATGCACACAGTCCTTAATGTAAAGTGTGCATTCAAGTGGACAATGAGTTCACTCTGGTTTTAGTTCCACGTTGCAGGCAATTGATAATTGATCTGATTTGAGCGAGAGCCTTCTATTAACCATCTTTATATTTACAGCGTTTACAAACTTTTTGTGTTTTTTATTCAACATCAAACTTGTATATATGTACAGTAGAGTCCCGATATTTCAAGTTGAATGGGACCGAGAGTACCTCGGATTGTGAAAAACTCGAATTACATGGAATATGTAGAGGTTAAGATGAAACTAGTATTTATAGTACTCGAATCTCCGAAAAAATTTAAGTTTTATTAAATATACACTATTTTGTATTGAACACTGAGGTAAAAAAGTAATTTTATACACAGTAAAAAATAGAAACTTACTTATTAAAGAAATCATAAATAGTTTTTTGTTTAACTACATTGCAACATTTACGAGCTGCGATGTCACGCCAACGACAGAGTAATACGGTATCGGCTGCAGTAGCTTTCATGCATGTTTCACAATAAACTACTGTCTGGGAAAACAAATGTAAACGCATTCTCACACACATACAGTAGGGAAGGAGACTGGGTTATTTTTAGACACGCCCGGTTTAGTGTCGAGCGACATTGTAAGAGAGGGGCGGGGAATACGGCAGTGCCGGTAAAAGTTTGTTTCGATGTTATTTTTGTAGAGTATGAAAGAAATACACTGCAGATAGCCACTAAGGTATTTTTTATAGAATAGAAAACATTTGTGTTCAATTTCATTTACAATACACTTATTAATTAGTCCCTAAAAAGTCTTGATTAGTTTTAAAGTTTTGTAAAGAAGAGTTATATATAGAAGGCGCTATTTGTGGCTCGAATTACACGGAACCTTGAATTATTGAGACTCGAATTACCAGGACTCTACTGTATATGCCTTTATTTTGTTTAATTAGGAAGCCTCATCACCTTTGAGGAGAAGTGATGTAATTAGGTCATCATTTGATGAATGAATGAGTTTTATTTCCCCTTTAATGATACAATTAGCTACGGTTACATAATATACACTTATGTAAAATTATATATGTACATAAGATAATATCTACTTATATCCTACTATACATAAGTGTTTCAATTGTTCAATACAATTTAATTAAATAAATAACATATTAATAATACTTTATATAAAATGCCAACTGAATACAAAAACAGGAAATTAGGTAACCCCGTTGGCAAAGCCAGTTTTGGATTTACATTCCACAAAGTGCAACAAAAGTAAGAACAAGAGACTTTCCTAACCTATCCTCGCAACTTAAGAAGTGATTTCACTGTTTAACTCAGTTCTACTCCAGAGTAGCCCTCCTCTCCATTATATAAACAACACTGTCTTTGTCCCTTAATTCAATATATTATATAAAGCAATTGAAGATGTCCTCAACATTATCATTCTATAATAACCAATTGTCAATTCTTCTTAAAAATGTTTTGGTTCCATGAATTTTTCTTATATGTTATGGTATGGAATTAAAAAACTTTGGTGCATGGTACAAATAGGTTTTCTGATAAAAAGATAGCCTAGATTTTGGTAAAATTCAGAACTGTTCCCTACGTGAAGAGACCATTGAAAATTTGACCACAGCCACTTTGTTTTTAGATACCATCTTCAATACTGTCCTGACATAAACTCTACGACGAGATAATATATCCAGCTGTATGAATAATGTCTCAGAGCTATCAGTTCTTGATCAATGAGCATTGATTTGATAATATGTTTTTGTGTTACTACGACGGGCATTAGTGTGGATAAGTATGTACCGCCCCAAACCAACACGCCGTAACTCAACTTGGAATGAACAAGTGCATAGTATAATAATTATAATCTTTAACAATTCATAATCACAAACTGATCTTAGGTAATACATGCATTTTAATATTGTCAATAATTTTCAGTTTAACTCCTTGACATGGTATTTCCAACTGACTTTACAATCCAAAGTAACCCCAAGGTATTTTAAAACTCTCGAACCGCCTACTGTCTCACAATTACATTTATTTTCTCTTGTACATGACAACAACTGATACTGAACTCTATGGTCAAAGTTATAGTCCTTTTTCAGGTCAAAATTGATATTTTTTGTTTTATCACAGAGCACCATATAGTGTTGTGTAAACCACCAGTGGATAGAAAGTAGATCTTGATGGAGATCCCTTCCAACAGTTTCCAAGTCCTTACCACTGTATACAAAGGCAGCGTCATCTGGAAAGGCCTGTCATCTCTCCTTTGAATTTGCCTGTAAGACCCTATTGATATAAATTAAAAATAACAATGCACCAAGGTCAGAACCTTGTGGGACACCACTTTGGACTATTAAATTCCCTTCTAACAAACCCACCCATTCTTACACATTGTGTACAATTTAGTAGATAACTATTAAACCACCTATGAACCACTCCCCTTGTACCTAACTCCCATCCTTTTCAACAACACCTCGTGGTCGACTGTATCAAAAGAATGTCTGATACCAATGAAAAGCCCTACTGTTTTATTTCCATTATTTAATGAATAATTACAAATATGTGTCATTACTTTATTCAAGTTGTCTTCTGTACTGAGATTTTCTCTATAACCAAACTGGTTGTCACTAAAATAGTGAATGCAGTTCAAATAGGAAATTAGTCTTACTTTGATTGCCCTTTCAAATACTTTAGAAAAAACCGAAAGAATAGCAATAGGTCTATAATTATTTGGGTCTTTTTTATCATCTATCTTATAAATTGGAAAAAAAAATGCCCTTTTTAACAGACCAGGAAACTCCCCATTTTCAATAGGTAAAATTGAACAGTTCAGCCAAGGCATCATCGATAACCAAACTTACCTTTTTTAACATCCTGGTACTAATTCCGTCCCTACCTGCAGACTTTTGTAGTAACTTTCCAACCTTAGCAAAAACATTACCTTAAGAAACCAAAAGATTTTGACAGCAAAATTATTATTTTGCGAGATTATTATTTTAAAAACTTGGGCACTAAAATTAGAAGACGACTTCCGAGTAATATTTTAGTCCAGGATAATATTAGAAATTTCACAACCTTACAAGAGGTTGCTGTGGTTTTTGTTAGCTCCGCCCAATTTCTCAAGGAAAAAGACTGTCTTGCACTAGGAATTGGTGCAGATAGTTTCAGGGGTTTGAGTATGTCGGAAATCAATGCAAACTATTTCAATATGCTCAATTCAGTTACAAATACAAATATTATACTGTTGTCGATACCATATTACTATAAACGTACGCTTTCATATAAAAATAATTTCATATACAGAGTTAACTGCATGTTATATGGACTATCTTCTCTTTTCAGTAATATAAAGTTCATTGACATTAGTGTAAACAAAGAAGACAACCTACAAGTCATTATTGGAAATATAAAAACTATCATAACTTTGAATAAATCAACTAGGGTTTCATCAAACTTAAATCAACCTATTCAGGTAGTTTCTAATTATTTTGAACGTATAAACAGAGACTCATTAAGGACAAGACATTTTTTATAGTTGACTGCCTCAATTTGAACAGTGAAAAGGAACAACACAAAGTTGGGTTCATCTCTAATGAAAGTTTTAAACTTCTACAAATTAACATGCAAGGATTAAACAATAAAGTTGAAGATCTTGAAGAAATTCGAATAATAATGATTATTCGCTAGTGTGTATATGTGAACATTGGTTAAACCAAGGAGAGACTGATTTCAATATTCCACAAGGATTTATTATGGGCAATAGCTATTCTCGGCAAGACTGTAGAAGAGGAGGTGTTCTAATTTATGTTTCAGACAAATTAAGTTGTACAAAAATTGATTTAAAATTGAGTTTTGTCAGGAGCAGGACTTTGAGGTTACGGGTTGCCACGGGCAAAAACCCGAGACAAATGGGCTAATTACTAGAATA
>JAGFPH010000829.1:137100-147583 GCA_018207615.1 Philaenus spumarius
ATGGCCAAGCAGTCCAACGGTCTCAATTTGTGGACATGATTAGTTTGTATAACATTCAAAAGTCATTTGTCCTCTTAATACTACTTTATCTTCACCTAATTTATTAGAAAATGGTAGATAATATTTTTTTTTTTTTTTTTTGTATACCATTACAAACTTGGAACCGTTATATTTCTCATGAGCAAGATAAACATGACCACGCAGTCCAACGGTCTCAATTTGTGGACATGATTAGTTTGCATAACATTCAAAAGTCATTTGTCCTCTTAATACTACTTTATCTTCACCTAATTTATTAAAAAATGGTAGATAATTTTTTTTTTTTTTTGTATACCATTACAAACTTGGAACCATTATATTTATCATAAATATTATAAATATTTTAATATGTGATCAATTTTTAAAAAAATATTATAATTCCTGAATGAGTAATGATATTAATGCTTATTAGAACAATGGTGCTGAGGTATTTCAAGTCCTAAAGTTGAAGTAGTAACTGATGCTTATACTGTATTAAAATATATTTTGTTTTAGTGTGTGATGAACCGTCAGGATCAGTTTGTAGATATCTTCCCTGCACATTCCGGGCCAGTATATGGAATAGTCCACTCTCCATTCTGCTCCAATATTTTTCTAACATTTGGCTCTGACAGAATGATTTGCTTGTGGGTTGAAAACTTTAATGAGCCTCTTCTACGTTTGTACTGGACAAAGGCAATAATTGTATCACCTTATTTTATTACTTCCTACCCTTGCAATTCTCATGATTAGTAATAGTGACTAAAGCTATACATATAATTATATAAACATATTGATATTATGTGTTGTGTTAAACACATAAACTTCTATTATTCCAATTATTGATTTTTTCTGAATAAGAAATAAGTATTTGTACAACAGGATACATTGTGACAATTGATTTTGTTTTTAATAGTTATACAAACTTTTGTTATCTATATATAAATAATAAAAGCCAAATACCACTCACTGACTCATCACGATTTCTCAAAAACTACTCAATGGATTGGAAAGAAATGTGGTATGTAGCTTCCTCTAGCGCCCTAAGTGCTCGCTAAGAAAGGTTTACAAAAAATTTGTAATTTTAGGGGGGCTTTGGGGGGTCAAATTTACTAAAAATCCCCAAGAGAAATACATAGTTTAATATATTTATTGATATATTTTTTTTTGTTAATATACATTTAACTTAGATTTGTCTACCCATGCAAAGCCGGATCGGGCAGCTAGTATCTATATATAAAATCCAAATACCACTCACTGACTCATTCATCACGGAATCTCAAAAACCACCTAACGTATTGGAATGAAATTTGGAATGTAGCTTCCTCTAGAGCCGTAGGTGCTCGCTAAGAAAGGTTTCCAAAAAAATCAAAATTTTAGGGGGTTTGGAGAGGTCAAAGTTACTAAAAATCCCCATAAGAAGTACATAGTATAATATATTTATTGATATATTGTCTTGGTTAATATATATTTAACTTTGATTTGTCTATCCGTTAAAAGCCGGATCGGGCCAGCTAGTTAAATATATTTACCTAAGTAAAACATTATGATAAAAAAATGTGTTAATGCAATTAACAGCTACGACTAGAAGGATATGTCGGACAAAAACATTTTCTTTCCTACAGTCTTTTTGTTTCCTGTTTTGTGCAAGTTTATAGGATCAACTGCTTTTCATTTTTCCTTACCTTGCTGCACATACTCTCTTTTCCTCCAGGTTCGTTATATTTTGTATGTAAAGATGGTTTAAACATTTCAAGCTATTTTCTATATTAGTTTAAAGTATACTATTTAATATAGTTCTTAATTAATTTTTAAAATGTGTATCGGATATAAGTTTTAATTTACTAAAATAAAATTTTTATAAAACCTTTGGGATACCAAAATGAGATCTTAAAAATTGATTAAAACAATACAAAGTTTGCTTTTTAGATGTAAAATTTCAATAATTCGTTTAAAATATACAATATTTATATATTGCTTGTACTATTTCCTTAAAACTTAGGCTCCGATCGAAGGTGCAGCATGGTCACCCACATACTCAACAATTCTTGCAAGTGTTAGTGGAGATCAGTTGGCAATCTGGGATATTAGTCGTAAGATAATTGTTCCGATATCGATAATCAAATCCCCATCAAGAAGGCGATTTTCGTCCATTGAGTTTTCATCAACAGGAAAGGTATGTATTACAACCTGAATAAGTATAACAACCAGAACTTGAAAATGTATTCACACAACATACACATACACGTATTGTTTTAACATCAATGTATATTTTACAAAACCTGTTTAATAGGCTACACCCATATTATTTTTTGACCACAGTGCAATCCCTTGCTCTTCCTGTTGTCGACGAATTGTCAACACTACAACACAGCACAAACAACAACACAAAAACACATAAAAAAAGGTTACCGATTCAACCTTGTGGTCGTCAAAGTCACAAAAAACACTGAACACAAGAAGAACAGGAAATCGCACAAATTGTCTTACGTTTTGAAAAGACTGCTAACACTTCGTTTCTTCAGAACCTATATAATATTACGTGCCTTCTTGTGCACGAAGGCTTACTAGACGCTTACTACGCCGTAATGTATCTGACAAACCTCGTATCTTATCAGTTGTGCAATCATTGTGGGCCTGAACCGCTCGGGGAGGGGGTTAATTAACCTGTCATTATGAATTTTTCCCTCTATTTCAATTTTTATTAAAAGGATATAAACATGGGGAAATGAGACACTGGGTTGTAAAAAACAATTAGTATCAATCGACGTATACGCTGCTTCGATTACATTTTTTTTCTCCAGTTTATTTCTTTATGAATAATACTGGCAGCTTCCCAATTTATAGTATGTCCTGACTTCGACTGATGTTCACATATCTTGGAATAGTTAATGTCTTTTTTAGTCACGTGATCCCGATGTTCTTGCACACGTATATTCACCGGCTTTGAAGTTTGACCAAAATAATTGTAACCACATTGGCAAGGAATTTTATAAACAACGTCCTTCTCAGTTAACTTACAATGAGGTTTTACAATGTTCAAAAGGTCCCGCAACGTGTATCCCGATTTAAAAACAGTCCTAATGTTAAATTTTGATTTGATTCTCCGTATTTTCTCTGATAAGCCCCTTACATAAGGAATGGATACTGTAGCAATAGGTTTTTTCCTAGTATCGCTGGCAATAGGTTTTTTTAGTTTCAGTTTTTTTAATGGCTTCTTCAGAAACCCGCTCTATCTCCTTGCCTCTCTCAAAATCATTTGATGGAACCCTCCTAGCCGTCCAAAAGAAGACCAAGCTTAACATGTTCCGGATGATGTGAATTATAATGAAAGTATGTTCCAGTATTCGTGGGTTTTCTATATACTGAAGTAACAATCCCGATGTCCGACTTCTGAACCAAAACATCTAGAAATGGTAAACATCTATCTTTTTCTAGTTCTACGGTGAATTGTATCGACGTTCTCAAACTGTTAAGTGTGGTCAAAAAATCAACTTACATTTTGTGTTCCTTTTTTCCAAACACAAAAAACATCATCAACATACCTAGCCATACCAATGGAGTCACTAAATAATCTAAGGGCCATGTCTTCGAAAAACTCCATGTAAATGTTACTCAAGGCAGGGCTAAGTAAACCTCACATAGGTAGCCCGAAACCTGAATATAAAAATCATCCTTAACTTGTAAATAGTTATTATTAATTCACACGTGCAGAAGTTCCATAATAGCACCGGTTGGTAAACAGGTTCAGAGATTAAGGGATTGATCATTCTCCAGTTTTTCTCTAATGATGCTTAAAACTTCAGGAACAGGGACATTGGTAAATAAACTAGTGATGTCATAGCTTACCATTTCAAATTCACTTTCAAAAGATAGGTTGGATATCTCCTCTATAAAATGATCCGTATTTTTAACAAACGTTTCAGAATTACCAAGCAATGGGGACATGATAGGAAGTAAATATTTTGAAAGTTCATAACAGGGTGAGCCAATCGAACAAACAATAGGTCTAAGGGGAATGTTGTCTTTATCTATCTTTGGTAAACCATACAAGTGAGGAGACTTTGAGTATTGTGGACTAAGCAAATACAACGTAGGCTTTGAAAAATGTTGTTTACATTTCTTGACGAAGGTTTTGACCTTGTTCTGAATAATAACAGTAGAATCTTTTTTAAATTAAAGTATACTAGCTGACCCGTGCGAAGCATTCGCATTCTAACTTACTATCAGTGTTTTATTATTTGCAGAAGGTAAACAACAATAAATAGGTGTATCCACAATGCTGTTTGTAACCATGCTTACAAAATTAATTAAAAATAGCAATGTAGTGGCGTAACGGCAGCTCTCCAGTTGGGCATTGTTATCATCAGTGTTGCCAACGCCAGGAAAATATCCCTACAACTTACTTGATACTTTAGGATTCTCTATTTATTTTTTTGGTATTTTTTCTTATAATTGTATTTTGTATATTTTTCCGGTGTAGTGATTAAGGATAGCTTTAAAATGATGCCTCATTCATGTAATTTGATGATGTATTAAGGAAGTTATGGCGTACCAACAAAAAATGGCCTTGAGAAATAATATATGTGATTCTCTCTCAGAAAGCAAATCATTAAGTTTGTTTGTATAAATCATTTTGTCTAGTACCACGGTAGCTCTGCCCTTATCCGTCGGAAAAATGACAATAGAGTCGTCATTTCTTTGGTCAGATAATACTTTCAATTCAAGCTTGTTCAGATTAGAATTTGTCTTAATTGGTCTTGATAACATACTGCTAATATTGCTTCTATAATAATCTTGGGTATTTAGAACAAAATCAATGTATATAATGTATGTTGTTACTAATTTGTTTAACATTTAAAAACTTTCATTACAGAATATCCTTGCCGGAGACATGGTAGGTTATGTTCATGTATTCAACCTAAAGGACATGCCATATGCTCCTTTCTTACAGGTACTATATAATAAAAAAACTATATAATAACATAAACAATGATAAAAACAGACAATTTAGAAATTAAGTTTTATAATCAGCACATATTTTTATTTTACAGGAAGAAGCTCTGATACGTGCATTGGAAAAAGCTTTAGTTTCAAAGCCAAACATTATAGAGAAATTAAAAAATAGTAACAAAAGCTTTCAATTTTGAATGGTGACTATTCCTGTAATATTTCTAATATTGTTTTTAAAATATAATACTATTTGAGCTTTTCAAATTATAGCTTATTTCTAGGAAATCTGCTAGTACCTCTAAAACTACATTAGCTTGTTTGAATTTTTTTTTTTCGTTCTATGTACAAACTAAATTTCATCTTAAGTGACAAAGTGTCCAATTTTTCCATGAACACAAAATGACTTTGATCACAAAACATAAAGTTTTGTTACTATAATATTGAAGTTAAATAGAATTTAACCAAACAAATTTACGCATGGATAAACTTCAAGAACTCTATCTAGTAGGTAATCAATTTCAATTCAATTCTGTGGCATTGTAGATCATCATGATCTCAGGTTTACTTGAAATTTCATATACTGCCGATCCTTGATAACAAGTTTAAAGTTTGTTACATTTTGCTTTGTGAGAAACAGCTGTTAGCATTGCAGGCCATGGCAATTTTTCCGTAGGCTCTGATTATTATTGTGTATATACTATCCTCTCCACTCTCCTGTCTCTCCTGTCCTGCATTGCAGGCCACCAGTTTTTTCTGCAGTCAGATGACAAATTCGGCCATTGCACTCACATATTTATTTGCAACTCATTGCACTTTGGGAATTAAAAGTCTATTTAAAGGTCAATGTTATTAAATATTACTGAATTACCACACAATTTGTTTTTCTGCTATTACTTGAATAATTTACTCTATTGTATGGTGTTTTCCTCAGTTTATAGTTGTTTTAATGGTTATCATAAACGTACAGTACAACGCTATATCGGAGAAATGCTATAATAATAATTCAACCACGCAGCTGAACCGCTGACGTGAGTTGATCAAATTTCCAAAATTAAGTTTATAGGCCTATGTTTTTATTGTTTAAACCAACAATTTGGGAAATAGGTCTATTCACGACGGTGCTGAATAGCTGCAAAATGGTTCGCATATTGGGAGTATCTTCAATACACAAAGCATTGCGTGCTTCGCACGCCAACCCCCGTATTGGGAGTATCTTCAATACACAATGCATTGCGTGCTTTGCACGGCAACCCCACGGTAGAATCCACCACATGGCTTCGAACCGGGTACTTCTATGGTATTTTACGTTTTGATCGATTTTGGGGGAACCAAGCGAGCTATAAGGTCGCGTAAAAAAACAAAATGTTCAGAATAACATCCTACATTTATATTTGTAGAAAAAACTCAAAAACAAATTCATTCTTGTAGGAAAAATCTCAAAAAATAGTTACTTCTGTTAAAACAATGTGCTTCCCATTGTTGGATTTTTTTGGCTAACGAACTCGTCCGAGCGACGTAGACAACCAACATGTGTACCAAATTTGAACCATATTGGACCTAAAATGCGGCCGCTAGAGTGCGAACACATATATACATATGTATATGATTTTTAATTACACCCCATGATCGGTGCTCATTTGCTACTCCCGACCTTGGGACTTACCATAAGGTCCACTGCAATAGCTCATTTTTCCTATGGAAATTTGCTAATAATCAGTGCAAACACTTATCAATTATATAAAAACCATATAATTCAGTACACTGTACAAATTTGCATTTAATTTTAAATAATATAAACAATCCTGCCCCTTCAATTCCAGCGCACACCTGCAAGCAAACAACAACACCTGGTCCTATCAACCCTTGTCAAAACCCCTCATCCCCTGCCATTATGCCTCCAGCCTCCACCATAATAACCCTACCCAATTACAGTAAGTATAATTGCTACCATTAATAAAATTGATAAGTATAATTAATTACCATTAATAAATGACTACTACAGTAAGTAATATTATTTCAAACAAATACTGTATTATATAAGTTTTAGTACAATTTTCTGCCAATCCTAATGTAACACTTTCACTTAAATTTGTCGACGCGTTTCGGAGTTCCTCCATTATCGAAACCTATTTCAGTACTCTGGAATGAAATTTGGTATGTAGCTTCCTATAGGGCAGTGGGTGCTGGCTAAGGAAGGTTTTAAAAAATTCAAAATCTTAGGGGGGTTTGGGGAGTCAAAGTTACTAAATCACGATTTCTCCAAAACTACCAAACGGATTGGAATGAAATTTGGTATGTAGCTTCCTCTAGGGCCCTAGGTGTTCGCTAAGAAAGGTTTTAAAAAAATTCGAAATTTTAGGGGGGTTCGGGGGGTCAAAATTACTAAAAATCCCCATAAGAAATACATAGTGTAATATATTATTATTGATATTTATTTTTTGTTAATATACATTTAACTTCGATTTGTCTATCCGTGCAAAGCCGGATCGGGCAGCTAGTGATATAATAAAATCAATAATGCAATATCAATCAAGCAATAAAAGCTGATTGTCATAAATAAAATAATGTTAAAAAAGCACAATAACAAATTCATTAAAACCTTTTATAAAAAATTTCTTAAGACAAAAAATGAAGATAAAAATATTTTCAAAAGTAATTAAACATAAGCTCAATAATGTAATTAAATCAATAATGTAATATCAATCAAGCCATAAACGCAACAATTCATTGTTCATAACCTAAATCTCTTATAGCATCCAATCTCTTATCTCAACATCCATCACTATAAAACAAAATAATTGTAATAATCAAAATAAAACTTTTAAAACACTTTATTAATTTTTTCTATTTTAGGTTGAACAAATAGGTAAATATATCGATAGATTTTAATAAAATATATTAACTTATCATAGTTAAAAGCATAAGAGAATTATGACTCAAAATATCAATAATAATCAACATAAGAAAAACTATTTTAAAGAATAAGATTTAATCGATTTGTTAGTTTTAAATAAAACCAAGAGGTCGCAGCACATTTTAGGTTCAAAGGAAATATTTTTAAAAATATAGAAATGTTAGTCATCTATATCTTGCAATGCAGGCCAAGTGAGTGTTGCAGTACAGAAAAGTGACTGAGTCCAGCAATTGCAGGTCAGAAGAGCTTGGGAGCCAAGCTACATCGTTATAAATCAGAGTTGTCAGGAAGATGGTGATAAGATGCATTGCAGGCCTCATAGCCCGGTCAAATTAGCCAAAATAGGAGAAAAAATCCCGAAATTTTGAAACTTGGCATAGTTGCTCAGTCGAGTGTCCTATACAGCATACTAAAATTCTTCAAAGGTGGGGGGGGGAAGGCATGAAGCGTCTTTTTTAACATGTTTTCTTAGATAACTTGGGAAATACTGTGTTTAACAAAAAACAAACCTTATACAAAATTAAACTAGAGTAAATTTTCTTCAAAAAAGGTCCTATTAATTTTTTTCCGTAGTCGCTATAGATTTGAAGATAAAGTGTGGAAAATAGAACAAAATTCAAAAATCTGCGTTTTTGACTTAATTTGTACAATTTCAATTGTGATGGCTACACTGATGTGAACATTACTAAAATGGCAGAACAGAAGCAAAGATTAAAAAATCTGCAGATATAAATTTTGAACTGCATATGAAAGTGTCCGTTCAACAAGAACAATTTTTCAAATGAAAACAACAAGACAAGGCTGATTAGCTTGGTTTCACAATAAATGATTGATGCATGAATTGAAATACAAGTTGCTGCTGATGGTGCTGACACCTGTACCGTGGGACGTGATATTGACAAATCTCCTCTACATCGAACAGTTGCTGTTGTTGGTGAGGATGTTGACCTGCTAATAAGTACTGTCACCAACAACTAACAACATATACTTCATCAAGCCTGGACGGGGAAAGGCGGAAACATGGATTTTTTGTCTCAAGAACTCCAAAAACTTGAATTTATCTATAGAATTATCTTCATTTATAGTTTCAGTGGATGTGACACTACCTCTACAATGTTTATTAACAATCGTGAAACAAAAAACAACGCTAAAGGACATAGTAACCACATTCTAAGACTCATCATCCCCACATGAGGCGGTATCAGTAGCAGGTGAAAAGATGTTCCTGGCAATATATGAAGTAGAATCAACTGAGGGTCATTGATATATATACCTCATTTATTAAAGCAACAAAATAATTCACTCACTCCAACAAAAGGATCCGCAAATCAGTGCTCCTTCAGAGCGTACGTGCAAGTACAGGAATTATTACAGATATCGGCTTGAATCCTAGCACTTGGCCTCGCCCTTGCGCGATGGGCCGTGGGTGTGGGGAAAGGGCGTAAGTGGAGAAAAAAAAACGTTTTCCCACACCGCTTCCTAATGTGATTCGTCCTTCAAACGAAGTAGTGGATGTTTACCTCACCCTTAACACGTTCACTGCTACGCAAATTTTGTATTTATTATGCTAGGAGCTGACCTTTTATTTTTTATATTTTTCAACCTTTCTATGTAATAATCACTAATATTTTAAAGCGGACGCACATGTGCGCCCATAGCACATAGGGTTAAAATTAACGTGCGAAGCACGCATTTCATTGTGTATTGAAAATACTCCTAATACGCGGATTGACGTGCGATGCACTGTGCGTCGGCCGCTTCTCATAGTGTTCAGTGTCAAGCTCACATGTGCGTCCTTAGCAGTGAACGTGTTAAACAGAGATGTACCGGGTACTGATGTTTTTAGTCAGTTTAGTAGTGGTTTGCTCAAGTGCCAGCATTCGCGCCGATATCTGCACCAGAGCACTGGGGAAAGTGGCGATGGGAAGATGGCACTATGTAGCCAATACAACCCTTGGACTCTCCAGCCCCCATTATGTTTTAAACATCATTTTCTGTAGTTTGCACAGGTACTTGTAAGGGGAGATGTGATGTCGTAAAGGTGGAATGAAATGCAGCTCTGTTTGCATCAACTGCCAATTAGTTTTTTAACAAGAAAAATAGTACGTGAAAAGAACTAAATTACGCCTGTGTGAGTAAATGGGAACTTCGGATAAATTCAATATGATATTTAGATTTGCTTTTGGCCCAGAAACAAAATGCCTTTAAATATTGGTAGAGAGTTCTGAAGCACAATGTATTAATACATATAACTTTTTTATGTGCCACTTATATATATATAAGTAAAGTGGTTCCAATAGATTCGGGGAATTGAAAAAAGTATTTAACGACACCGAAAATTATTACTTTAAATTGCATAATATACAGGCCTACCGTACTTAAAACTATATTATATAAATACATATAATTTCTTTATATGCCAATTATATATATATAAATATAATACGTACTATTTATATATATAAATACGCAAATATTGGCTTTATAGAGAGTTAGAACAGTGGAATAACAAAAAATAACAATAAGTAAGTTTTCTGCAAAATCTCGAAATTAACACATAAAGTTAAAATTGCTCCATCTTTTGAATGGTTGAAGTAT
>JAGFPH010000829.1:147593-174345 GCA_018207615.1 Philaenus spumarius
AAAAATTTATTTTTAAAAAATAAGCGAATTTTTACTGTGTGTATCTCGGAAACTATGCGAGATAGCAAAAACATAAATAGAATCAATCTTGTGGTACATTTTTTCAGCTTTCATTTTGTATAGAATGGCCTTGTCGCTATAACTTATAGTTTTCGATATATAAGTGAAAAATCGAAAAAAGGGACCTTCTACATTGGATTCCACGTTCACCGTGCAGTACAGAGCGCCCATAAGCCATGTTATCCATACGACAGTCTCAGCTATACTAGCCAACAAAAAAAATCAACTCCCATGCAACGCTCGGTCAGTTGACGCAACCCGCATGACAATAAACATGATGTTCCCTGTAATGGTAGTAGCATGTCTATTCTCCCGTAAGACCAGTACTCTGTACTGCACGGTGAACGTTGAATCGAGTGTACGTGCTCCCCTGTACCCTGCTCACCTGCTAGAAGTGGGGGGAGTTTTAGTATATTTACCTACCAATTAAGTAACTAGTCTAAACAATGTTACAAAGTCAAAAATTGTGTTCCTTCCATTTCCCTCTACACCCCCTTTTGAGCATTCATTGTTTTTTTTATATATATTATTATACTACATTCGAGCTTTGGGTACCCATAGAGCTCGTTGTTCACTGACACTATATCCGTAGCCTAGTTACAAAGACGGCCAACTTCTTTTTTTACAAAATGAGTTAAGGACGGATCGTAATAGAAAATAGCACAGGGAATTCAATGGTAATGTTTTTTTAAGTGACAAAAACGGCCAAAAGTGTGTTAAACTAACATTTAAATATGTGCTTTGGTTACAAAATCGACCAGGTTTCAAATATGCTGGTGACAAGAACGGCCACCTCCAAGAAGCACCAATCATAATGCTTCATTATGTCATGTGACCATGCAAGCTCATGCAATAGGTCTAAAATATGTTGGTGACAAAAACAGCCACCTCCACCAAGCACCAATTACAATGCTTCACTCTGTCACGTGACCTCACAAGCTCATGCAATTTATTATATTCCTGCAGATGAGCAGAGTGTTATGGTTTACTTACTACAGAATTCCTATTAATTAACAGTTATTTATTAACACAGTGTTATAGTATACCAACAGAAATAATGGAAGGAATTGTAAAAGAATCTCCCACGAATAAACGGTAGGCCTACCAGGAACTGGCACATGCTTTTCTCACAAACATATTTAAATTATTAAACAGATTCACTGTGATTTCATAATTGTAGGAGGGATAGGAGATGTGATATTAAAGTAGGAGATTAAATAATAAATATTATTATTATTATTATCTAGAGAGAAAATCAATTACGCCTGCATAGATGCATGAAAAGATTTTTTTGCAAAACAATCCCCTTTTCGGCCAAAAAAAAACCCAAAATCAGTTTTTATCATTATTATTAGCTAAACGAGAATTTTTAGAAAGATGCGGTTTTTTGCATATGGTAGGGTACATTAAGGGCTGTAAATAAGCCAAATTTTATCAAAATCGTTAGAGCCGTTTTTTTTTTTTATAAAAAAATAATAAGTAATTTTTTGGGGGATTTTCGGCCTAAAAGGGGGTTGTTTTTCAAAACCTTTTTTCGTGCATCTTTACAGGCCTAATTGACATGTTTGGTGCAAATTATTTTGTAAAAACCACTTTTTTAAACTCAGGGGATACCAAAACGGATATTTCATTACTGACTGGGCACTCACTGCTAGACACCATCTTAGTGACAAAGGCGGCCATATTCAAAAGTTGGTTACAAACCCGGCCATCTCCATATTTCAACTGTTAAGTTAATATGTCTTAAAGCATACAAAAAGAAAAAAAAACACAGAAACTTTCATTTATAATAGATTATAGGTATTCTGACAGCAGTAGAAACATTTTCAACAATATACCTTATGTGGAAATAGTTTAAACAGTTTATTGCCTCTCCTGAAAATTTTGCTAAATGGAGTTGGCCATCTTTGTATTCTTTGAAACTACTTAAAATTTTTTTTGTTTTCTCTTTAGCCTTACCGGTATCACCGATTCATATCATGCAGTCCGTTTCTTCCTTGGAATTAAATTCTTCAAATTGAAATTAAATTGTTTCCATTCTTGTATATTTTTCCTTATTTGTTCTTATTTATTTTGAAATAAAATTGTGGGAAATTAGTTAAATGTATGACACAACATATATGTACAGATAACCTAAAATTAAATTCCTGAGTGCTTGTGTAAATTGTTATTTACCAAAAAAGTGGGAAATTATTATACTGGATTTGGAAAAAAAACTAGGTTTAAGAGGATTGCAGGACTGGTAGATATCTTCTCTTGTTGTGTATCGCGGTCGTCAGTTTATTTTGATACCAAATTTGAAGTAAATCGGTAAATGTTGAGTAATTAAATAGTTCTTAGTTACATTAAAAGCTATGCCATTTAATTACTCAACATTTACCGATTTACTTCAAATTTGGTATCAAAATAAACTGACGACCGCGATACACAACGTTATGTGATTTATTTTTATATTTCCTTGTTATAAAAAAAGTTTGCATACGCTATTATAAAAAAGTAAAATTCAGGTAGGTGTGGAGCGGTAACCAGTCGACCGTGCTGACCCTCCGTAGGCATGAACTTCCCCCTCACTCTGAGTTGAATTTTACTATAATCTCATATATTTCTTTTAACCTTCATGCGTTCGCGTGGGCGGTCAAGTGACCGCCTTTTTAGAATTTCCAATGACACGTCCATCAGTGAACATTGGTTGAGGTGGGAGGGGCATGTATTCTTTAGTTACACTTATGGCTACTAGTTCCGGCACAAATTAGATTTACCTACCCCCTCATCCTACTCACTACTGTTTCAAACTTGGAGACCTAAGGTTGGGCGGTCTAGTGACAGTCGCGCGAACGCTAAAGGAAATATCTTTCGTCATATTGGCCATCAAGTGAAAGGCTTGCGAAAGTCGAAGAAACTTTACTTAACACATCAGAGCACAATGTACCTAAGTAATATTATCAAAACCAGGGGGGAATGTGGAAGCTGTGGAAGAAACGTATGCCTAAAGCACACAACTACTAAAGTAAAGTGTGATACTTGCCAGGTGACTGAGAACGAAGAAATGGAAACAGACTGAACAAAACTATATTCTAAACTAAAATTATACTTACTACAAATTTTATAATTTTTTACTTTCTTTGTTTAATTTTTACCGTGTTAAATATATTGTTATATGCCAAAGGCCAACTTTTATCCAACAATTACTTTTTTATATTTAGTTTTTGTGCCACGTACTCATAAGTTGATTATATTCTACAAGTGACAAGTTATATACTTTTTTTCAAATAGACTTTTTTTATTTATGACACAAATTTCGTTCTTTATGTTTCCAGATTGAAATCTTTATGTGTCCATTATAATTGTGTATATTATAGTTTAAAAAAATATATTTCAGCCGGAAAAATTAACCCAAAATTATTTTTCTGTCAAGAAATTGTGTATGTTATGCTAACTGTAGGCCTAAGTTGTTTAAATAAATAATTTTAATGAAAAAGTTGTTTGCCTAGTTTTATTAGAGTTCCTTTGATTTTATGGCAGTGAATCATTAAAAAAAAGTACATAAAAATGCTTGATAATCTTGAAAAAACGTGGGCGGTCAACTAACCGCCCGCGCGTACGCTAATGTGACTCAAGTTGACGCGAACGCATGAAGGTTAATGTTATTAAGGTAGATACAGTAGACTTCCAATAGTCCGGAACGCCCGATAGTCCGGCACCATCATGGATATATACATAATAATTTGTTTTATGATATTACGGGCACAAACATGCTTGTACAAGTTGTGGTTCTGCAATGCAGTAGGCCTAGAGTGCTAGATTGTACTTCGGTGAACTTCGGGTTTCCTCGGATGAGCTCGAGACTCGTTTCAGACAGGTCCGCTTAGCTGTGACTGTACTGTGTACTGTGTTAGTTCGCCATTTTCTCGTAACTTTGTTGCATCGCTTAGTTGCTTAGTTCACTACAAATAGTTGACTGTTGTGATTTAGTGCTGTAAAATAACGGATCAGCTGGGTTGAAGCGGAAAACGCATTGAACAAGTTTATAGCGTTTGCTGAAGCAAACTCACGTTATAACTCTTCAGAAATAATTGATTTGCATATTGTGAGAAATAACTTTATAAAAAGGAAAAATGACTCTAGAAAACAAAAGGACATTAGAGATTTTTTTAAATGATTTAGTTTACAAATTACTGTAGGAAAGATCACTGTAGACCTTCTGTAGTTATATCATTGTATTGCTGTAGTATCCATAGTGTATAATATAGGGTGTACAATAAAAAATAAGTTTTGTTCTATTCTGTACAGTATTCTTTTGAGTAGAAACGTTTATCCTTATGTTACTGGTAAAAGATACTTGCTTTCTAATATCATGTAGGAGCTGTATTCATTGTATGAATTACGATACAGCGATCACACACGATACCGCCCGATAATCCGGCATTTCCGGTAATCCGGTATCGGAAAAGTCCCGAACGTGCCGGATTATCGGAAGTCTACTGTAACTATTTCCTGTGTAATGTCTTTTTTATCGGATTTTAATACTTTGCAAAGTAAATCTTTGTAACTAGGCTACAGATATATTTTATGTTTTTCTTCTGTTATCACCTTGGATTGTTTCACTTTCACTTTATTTTGACAAATAATTTGCTACAGCAGTGAATTTTTTTTAGCAAATAATACTTGATAGTAAGTTAGTGCAACTCTGCAACTTAGCCAACATTAAAAAATGGAAAAAAGATTATAAAACTTGAAATAAATAATATTATGAAATATGGAACTATAGATAAACTAAATGAAAATTTTAAACACTAAAGTTATTATTATTAAGCCACTCTTCAGTTTAGATGGAATTGATAGTAGGTCTAGGTTAGATTAATTAGATGTTTAGTGTATAGGTGTTTTATAAATACAATTACATTTTAAGAGCTTTCAGAATATTATAAAATTTCGGATTTTTGTTTGTAAGAAAATGTACTTTAATAATAAAAATACATTTTATATAATTTGGGTTCATGTCATCTTTAATAGCGTTAGTATATTTGGCACAAAAAGTTGAAGCAAAAATATCTATACCTATCAAAATTAAATCAAAATTGATAAATTCCACAACTACATAAGAAATACAACAAACTAAACTCATGGTTGATGGTATAAAAGTGTCAATAATAATAATGTAATGATGTATGAAAATGGTTACTTGGTCGGTTGGTCCCGTAGTCGTAGTTTTTATTGCAGCAGCATCAGCCATAATTCAAGAACGCGTCCAATTTACATCCGGTGTTACCAACTTTTTAATTTTTTTCAATATTGTTTGTTTTGTAAGTTTTGTTGAATTGTTGAGTTTGTTGTTAATTTTTGAGGTAGGATATGTACTAAACCTCAAATTCCTTTCGTATATTGTAAAGCTTGGGGTATTAATTTGTAAAATACTGGTTGCAATAGACCCATAGAATATGATTGAAATTTGAAAAGAAAACAATTGAGTTGTAAACTAACATTTCTTGAACTTTTTTAGGTTAAGTTTTATTATTTTGATGCATTATGAAATCGAACTAATAATGTATAGCATAGGCTGGAACGTAGTATGTGTAACTAGAACCACAACTATGTATATGTTAAAAACATGGCGTTTGTTAAATAGCAGTTTTATTTAGGAAAGTAAGAGACTAGGCGCAACTTTACTATTCGACTCTAGGCTAACCTAGAGCTAACAGAAATGCAAAAATAATAATTAAAAAAATACCTAAACGGTTCTAACCTAACCTATTTAGTCACAGTATGTTTACCTGTATTTAACATTTAACAGTAGAATGTAAAACAACGTCGTTGTCTGCAAAAATATTAGATTAGAGTCGAATAGTAAAGTTACGCCAGAGACTAAATGGCAGCACAGCTATGATAAAACAAATAGTGGAATAGTTCTTTATAATAGTCTATAAGTAAATGTTACTTTGCCAATACTACAGATCTCGGTACGAATGCTGGCACTTGGACTATGGGCTACTAACCATACTAAAAACATCAGTATTCCCGGCGCGGGTAGATAAACCAGTTCCATGTTCCAATTTTATGCAATTATCTCTAGAAAAATGAACATAAATAATGTAATTAAATTTAAAATTATTTTTGTAACCCTATCAAGGGTGCGGTGACACCACCAGTTCGTCGAAAGAATGAATCACATTAGAAAGTGGCGTGGGAAAATGTTTTTTGTCTCCACTTACGCCCTTTCCCCACACCTCTCGCCCATCACGCCCGGGCAAGGTCAAGTGCCAGCATTCGCGCCGATATCTTTACCTTACATTAAGAACTGGTAAACTTACTTAACAGTTACTTTTAGCGTGGCCGTGGAAACTCCAACTTGTTTATAGCCCATTGAATGATATTTATATGCGGGTAAAATTTTCTTCCCGCCTCCTCACAATTGCGGCAGAGGTGCCAACCTATGAGCAAGAAATGCTGTATAATATAATCATAACGTTTGACTATATATTATCAAACATATTAAATCAATCTAAACAGCAAATATAATTCAACAAAATTGAATGGAACATACTGCAAAAAAAAACTTAAAACAATATCATAGGCTACCTTATGGCATGTTAAATATATATGTTATGAAGTTTTTACGCAACACAGTAAAACAACATGATTACCATACTCCTCTATTCCAATGCATTTACCTGAACAACTAAGGGGGTATACAAAGACTGGGTCAACATAAAATTTTATCATATTTTAGTTAGACAACATATTAAAGCAGAATTAACTAAAAAAAATACAAAAAGTTAAATGTGGGAAATCATTAATAAAGAAAAAAACTTACATTAAAAGTCGTTTGGATCAGTTTCTGTATCAGAGTACTGTGTAACTGAAGTGTCCAATTTGTCGAGTTTTTTACTGTCGTAAACCTCGCTGATAGCACGAAAAAGATAATGTAGCCTTTCCGACAATAATAATAATAGCCAATAATTAATATAGGCTACTGACTTATATAATACATGTTTACAAATTGGAAACATACTGTGACTAAAGATTATAAGTTAACACTTCAGGCTATATTTTTGTTTTTTAGTTCTAGCGTATATATTGAACAAGAACTAAAGAAAACACACAGAAACTAATTATCGTATTTACCACAAACTTCACAAAAAAAAACAGATTGACTGTAGAACAAGACGCCATTGTCATTAGTATAAAACTGATTGAACAACACTCAAAGCTGGACTTTGAACTTTCTTATCACTCGGTAAGCTTACCTATCTACAAGATTTCTAACTTTTAGTTATTTGTCAGTCTTTAGTCACAGTATGTTTCAAAAGTGTAAACATATATAAGTTTTTATATGAATTAATGTCTATATAAAACTTTTCCGACACGTAGTTTTTGTTTTTAAATATATTGTCTAACTAAAATATCATAAAATTTGAAGTTGACCTAATCTTTGTATGCTATTACCGGCGAAAGTATCAGCCTACATAACTAATTTTTTTGTTATACAAAACAACTAAATTGATTTTAAAAACTTAAAGGCCTATATGTTAACAATTTGGAAACATACTGTGATTAGAGACTGTAAGTTAGAATTTCGGGCTATTGTTTTTTTTTTAAAGCTTTAATTTTCAAATAAATAAGTTAGCAACCTAACCTTCAAATCAGCTAGAGTGTTAATTTATACTTTCGCCCAACTAAAAGCCACTTTAGTTTTTCACATAAACAAATTAAATGAATTTCGTAAGACATCAGAATGTACATGTAACAAAACATTTTATTTTCATGAGACTAAACAATATATATAAAAACGCTGATGAAAAATTATATAATTTCAATAATGGTAGGCTTATATACGATATAATAATAATAATAATGGTAATTTAATGATATAATTTCAGGACATAGTATACATAGACCTGATTACATTCCAACTTGCTATTGTAACAGCAAGCTTGATGTCACAGCGTGTTTCTAATTTTTATAAGGTGATACACAAATCACGTATATAATAAGCCTAAATATAAATTTATAGCCTACTTATCTATTATATTAGATATAATATAACATGTAGGCCTATATAGTATATTTATATTTTTATGTATAGATACTATACAAATTGTAATATAAAAAAAAACATACAATGGTAATTATTTACTATTAGGCCTACATTGTCAGAAGCAAATCTTTCCATATTGAGATATGTTTCGTATTTATGTATTCTAACAATGAAAAAACATGATTCAAGGCCCAGAAAAAGAAATTCACCCTAAAAAAATGGAAAAAAAATAGCCTGAAGTTCTAACTTATAGTCTTCTCTAGGCCCAGTACCTATGTTTCAAGCAAACCTTCCTGTATTGAGATATGTTATCGCTAATGGACTGCAATTGACAAATAAACATGTTTGAGCCGAAACGGGAAACAATATAAGGTAAGTTAAGTTGGTTCAACGAGTAGTTTGTTAAAAGTGCAGGTCAGAGGCGGGCGGTTGTATCAGTTGTTATCGTGTCGTGTAGTAGTTCAAATCTGTTTCCAACATCAGCACTCTGATACAGAAACTAATCCAGACGACTTTTAATGTAAGTTTTCATCATTATTAATGGTTTTCAGGCCTTGAATCATGTTACTTCATTGTTAGAATACAATGATGCAAATAAATCTCAAAGTAGCTTGTGATGAACCGTCAACAAGCTACACTAGTTCTTCTTCAGTTGATGACTTTTAAAAACAAGTTACTCATTCATATTGTTTTTCCGGGCCTTGAATTATGTTAATTAATTTTAAAAATATATAACATATCTCAATATGGGAAGATTTGCTTCTGACAAAGTAATAGTAAACAAAATTACCCATACAATTTGTATATTTTTGCAGTTACTGTAATAAACGCACTAAACAAATGATCCAATTATATATTATTACACCACCTGGCGACACACAACACTCTATTATTTTGTAATTCGTAAAGCTTCACACATGACTCATGCCTAATAAATATTATGCAAATTGCACAAAAATAAAATATCAATCTAACACATACTGTTTGTATATTTGAAGTTAATAAAACTACTAAAACACGTAAATAAATAAATAAATAATAAAGCCTTCCCAGTTTGAACTCATGACTCAATATTCTTACAGTTACAATATGATTAGATTGGCAGCACTACGCTCTTTCCTGAAAAAAATGTGTAGTGTGCAGGGAGGCGTGTTATAAACTTATGCCTTTAATGCCAATTTTAAATTTTGTTTGTAAGTTTATTGTTACGTTTTAGGTATTTCTAAACTTCAAAAATATAATATTGTACCCAAAGACAAACAGAGATCTACTCTATATATATACAGAAAAAAAGATTTAGTCAAATCAAATGATGTGTTGCAAAGTTTGAAAGAACATACATTTTGTTTAACCTGTATGTCAAATTGGTTGACCAAACCTCTTTTTTTTAGGCGAAAAGCATCTATGGGCTATCATCGCCTTAGTATCAACTTTTTTATTTTTAGCTATACTATAAACAATTAATGGTGTTCACTCAGATTTTGAGGCGTAAACCTCAAGCTTCGTAGTCAGGTTCGCTAATCCCACAGCTACAGTCTCCTTCCTCAGCATTTTTATGTCCTCAGCATAAATTAATAAACTCTATTCTAATAGTTTCATCTTCGTATAATAAATATAAAATCGAAGTACACTCCGTAAATAATGTTGTTAATTTTCTTTTCTTAAAACAAAAGCATGCCTTGGCTTCCTTTGTCATAGGCCTAATGCTAGGTATGTAAATTGTATTTATTACATCGTTTAAGCTTTTAAATGCCTTGAAATTACCACATAATTATATCTATGTACCTATTATAGGAGTTTATTAAACAGGTTATAGAAAGGTTAACTCATACAAAATTTTATAGAATTTAAAAAATTATGATCTAGTTAAATCTTGTAAACTTTTAAACTCTTTGTACCATTTTGCACTCAATTGTTTGCAATCATTACTTGCACCGTATGTTAAGTATGTAAATTTAAATTTTAGTATTTTGAACCCATGTGGTCAAGTTTACTGGTCCTTTTTGAACTTAAAATGTTGTTCAAACTTGAACTCAAACTCATGTGTTTTACAATTGAGCATAGGGCCTACAAATTAATTGGAGTTAGTCACCATACAACCAAATGAACTTGTAATATTAACAGAAACATAAATCATATGCCCAAACTGCATTAACTGAAACATGATAACATATAACTTTTACATTTTATTATACTTATAGCCCAACTGGATTGTTATTAATTAATTACTAATTAATTTACCTTGTTTGTGAGGTGATACTGCCGAACAATCCTTAATGTTTATGAAAAGTAGTCTATTACTACTTCATATGACGCGTTTCGACTATCATTCAGTCATTCTCAAATATACATAAAACACACAATAAAACACTTAAACAACACAAAACGAGTTCACATTTAAAATTATACATATACCGGTGACGCGCGTTGCCGGTAACCGTTCACGAAGCACCAGATTAAAGCACTCGATCGTCAATAATTAATAGTCACCACATCAGGGTCTCCGCTATTGAGTGGGGGTATGTACACAATATATACATCGTGAATCACAGGAATGGTTTCTATTTTGGCAATCAAATCAAAAATGGTATGGGATTGAAATTTTAATTTATTGTTCAGTAAATGGTCGTGCAATGACACTTTATGGTGTTTTATTTATAAAGTGCAAAAACATAATCCCATAAAAACATGAAAAATTTTCATAGACTATAATTATAGGTTACAGAAACTATGCAATATTTTTGAACTCATGAGCTCTTTTTATCACATAGGCTAGATCAATTTTGTTTAAAGGTTAACCATACAATTTTATATTTATTGGTGTGGTGAATGCTTGTTTTCGATCCTCTATCCCCAAAGGACATGAACTAGAAATTCAATCTTGAAAATATATATAATTTTCAAACAAATATACGCAAAAATTTATGAAATTTTATTTTCCTTTTATTTCTTTTCCAAATTTCTTTTAGACATAGTTTAATAAGGAGATATTCCTAACAAAAACTTGTGTTTTTTTTAGTGTAGCCTATATCTGTAAAGTGGTTGTTAATGCCCTTTGGCATACTTTGTGTATTTCAGCTTTGTATACACAGATGTTGTACATAATGTATAGGCCTATATATTTTTTTTCTCAATGCACATATAATTGAATAGCCTATCTCAAATTTGTTTGTCTTTGTTGTAATATTTTTTATTTAAAAATTAATGAATGTCAAGGTGATTTTTAAGGGCCATTTTATTAAAGTTCATCCTAGTAAGTGGAGTTTTAACTTGATCTTGCATGCCTTCACAAATTTAAACCTTTTGATCCACAAGACCTTTTAGAAATATTAAATTCAAATCCACAGTAGGTAAGCGGTTTCATTTCTTTGGTTTGTATCAATTTTGCAGTGATTACTATAAATTTATTTCAACAGATATACATTAGTGTAATGGAGGATCAGAAGAAGATAGAGATGTCACCTATGTTCCTATCGTCTGTTGATGATTCTCGGCCGTTTGATGGCATGAAGATATCAGACAGTTGGCAAATATTGGAGAGTATCGATTGTAGGACTACTTGTGCAGTGTGTAACAGGACCAGAAAATATTTCTGTTACACTTGTTATTTACCTCTTCCTGGTTTGGAAAAACATGTACCAAAAGTAAAGGTAATTCATAAATTTTATTATTTGGCTTGGTCAGCATAACGGATCTAGTTTGTTACAAATGTTTGGTAAATCACTTATTTATAAAACTATATAGCCTACTTTTGAAATTAAATTTATTCTTAGATTCAAACTAAACAGTGTAGGTTTTAGTTGAGTATTGTAAATATTATACAAGACATCTTTTCTGGTCTTTTTTCTTTCAATGTTTTTTCTATTTTTTACTGTTTTCATCTTCTCCTTTCTCATTGTTTATAGTTATTATAATTTTTTAAGATTTACTTTTGTATGAAATGTATTATTTTTAACCAGGGATTTTTAACACAAGATTAGTTTATATTGTTCAATTGCGGAGTATGTGAACTTTTTTCTGCAACTTTTTGAAACAAAATAAACAAGCAAATAAATTCAATCTATGAAAATTGACGTATCCGGTACAAGGATGTTCGGAAAATAACCTCCACTTTTATGCACACTGAGAAGTAGGAGGTTCATGGTGGTACGTTCAGCAGCTGAGTTCACGGCAAGCACAGTGTGTGCAAACTGTATGTGGGCTGTATACGGTCAAGCAATAAGTGAAGGTGTTGTGCATCAGTAGGATTGTTTGTTTAACCCCTCACTGGTCTATTTTTTTTACAACAAATCAAACTATTTTGTTCTGTTTTATTTACCAATTCCTTAAAAACAATTAAAGTACAGTAAGACCTCGATAATCTGGCATGCTCGGGGATCCAGTGATGCCGGATTATCGAATATGCCGGATTATCGAGGTCTTCCTTTAAAATGGTTTAAACAGGGAATAAACTAAATAAACGCACAAGTACTATATATACATATATATATTATTATTGGGTTGTTAAAGAGTTGTTACAACACACAAACAAAAATGTAAATTACACGTTGAAACTACGTAACAATAACTGCGTAGAGAGATTGCCGCTAACTGATGGGCCTCAGGAAGGGCCGGATCCATTCCCCTTTGTTGTTGGCTTCCGTTAGTCAGTACGTGGTGGGGGTTTGCTATTTTTACCCCAGCCTGTTATCACAAGTTCTTCGAACCCCTTTCACTTCCAAACCGTGCAAAGCGGTTTTAAATCGAACAACTATTTACAAGAAATTCAATGTGTCTTTTTCCAAAGACTCAAGTTTGTTCAAATAATCTACATTAAGTGGAATACGTTCAACAAAATACTGTCAACAACGAAAGTGATAAATGGTCCCTTTAACCGAGAACGTTTTTAAAGGACAACGAGAGCACATTGTTTTGAATCGGTTTGGTTTTTAGGAGAAATGTTGATTGAAATGTTTGTTTTGGACAAGTTTATTGAGCAGTAGATTTTTACACACTGTTTTTGATGGATGCGGAACCAACAGACTGTGTAGACCGGGCCTAAATCACTCGAAAATTAAAAAAACTGCCATTTTAATGAGTACCAATTTTCAAGATGATGGATGCCGAACTATCGGGTCTGCCAGACTATCGAGTGCCGGATTATCGAGGTCTTACTGTATGCAGAACACATTTTAAAGTTATTTTATATCAGGCCTAAAGGCATAATTTCCTTGCTCTTCATTTTATTTATCATATTCTGGTAGTAATTATTTTAAGTTTTGAATATGATCAAAAGAATATTTACTGTCCAATTACTAATGATAGTAGGTCAACTAATAATCTCAAAGCACCTAACTTCAATTAATTTCTTATTGACTTTCGTTTTGCCAGCAACGAAAATTGTCTTTCTAAATAAAAATATAGAAAGATACATCATTTATATAATATATATGCACTCGTTTGTACAAACAAAAACTTACTAAATTCACAAATAAAAACATACAAATAGCAAATTATATTACAAACGTTTAGTAACCTAAAATGATGTAATGAAATAAAATTAGACATATGGTGGATGATGGGATAAGAGTGGCTGAACAATGATGAGGAAAGAGATGCAAGGCCATCTGTACTCAGTAATGAACCCTTTTAAAATATTGATGAAAATTTAAAAATCAACAGTTCATAATTTTTCAGCTTTCTGAAAACTGGGGAGTTTTTATTGTGGGGACAAATTTCCCAAACTATTTTTTATGAGGTAGTCACAGAAAAGTTAGGCTACCAGAAGTTCGAAACAAAAGTTAATCTTGGTGGGTACCTCGAACAGTCTTTCAGAAAATGATATCAGATGACAAGTAGGCTAAAATCTCAGGAATCTCAGGCTGAAACTTAAGTGATAATAAGTGTAGAATAATAGTTGAAAGCTATAATTTTAAATTGTATATAATAAAGTTTCTGTGTGTAAAGTATGTTTTATAGCCAAAGAAGGGATGCTTTATGAAACTCCCTAATATCACTACGACCATTGTTTCGATTCACATTACACTATGTAGAAATTTTGATCTTTGCCTTTGTAAATTAGTACAATTATTTTCCTTATTTGTTTTAGCTTCCTATAAAAGTTGATATAATCAAACATTCAAGAGAAAAAAATGGGAAAAGCACTGCTTCTCATGCAGCCGTGCTAGCTCCTGAAGACGTCACTATTTATACATATCCTGCCATTCCTGATTATGGTCAAGAACAGAATGTAAGTCGTTACTATTTATACATATCCTGCCATTCCTGATTATGGTCAAAAACAGAATGTAAGTTTATGTATTGTTTTTCAATTGTAAAATTATATTGTAATAAAGTTTAGTGCCAATGTCTGTGAACTGAGGATTAAAATTATGGCAAAGTGGTACAGTAAGATCTAGTAAATCCGGAACCTGATAGTCCGGCAGACCTGATCTGATTCTTGACAGATTGAGACGGATTAACCTTTTGCGCTCCATAGGCGAACTCAGTCCGACATCGCTAATTTTCTGTTGCGCTCCACTGTCGGACTCATTCCGACACACGTTTTAATATGTTTTCTATGTTCTAAACAAGTGTAGAATCTGTGGTTTTCGCTCTAATGAGACTTCAATGTTGTTAAAACAGTTTAGAAACCAGTGACAGATTATATTGGATGTTGAATATATTTTATATCTCTCTGAAGTTGAGCAGCTGTTTGTCATGATCGAGAAATACAAGTAACATTGTCTGTAATCTTGCGTCTTGTAACTTTTGTTTACGCTTTTTCAAGTGGTATTTATTTTTATTGTACGTTATATTGTTTTGCAGTTTTGTAAAGCTGTTTTGCATACATTTTTTGTTTATGTAAATAATCTTGTTAAGCTCTTGTTTTTGTTTTATTTTATGTTAAGAAATGGCAACTTTTTAAACTATACGTTACCATGGTTATGTACCATTATTTCGCAAAAATGTTATTGTCAAAGTACATTTTTGAATAAATTTAATACAATTGACATATTTAAACAGACATATTTAATGTAAATACTATTTTCCTAGCTGTAATCATTTTTATTGCTATTTTAAAATTTATAAAAAAAAACATATTTTTTTCATTTGTTTGACCTAATATAGTCAAAATAGGCCTACTCAATAAAAAAATGTTGTTAAACCTCAAGAATATTTTTAAAATTATTTATTATAGTCACATTTAGTGTAATAAAGTATTTTAAAAGCTCTAAAATCTATTATTGTTATTGTAAATTTCATTACAAAAAAAATAATTTATTGATTTTTCTTACAAATTATATTAAAAATAGGCCTACTCAATGAAACATTTTTTATTTAATCTTTCAAATAGTTTTTCCTTATTCTCTATTTTATTCCGAACAAAATGATATATAATAAGTTATGTTTACTATTTATAGTAATTTTTTGGCAAATTTACAAAAATAATTCTGCAAACAGTAATATATTAATTAGATCTGGTGGAGTAGCTAAGTGTCAAATAAATAGAGTGCAAAAGGTTAAGAACCGCTAAATGGTTATTCCTTAAAGATGTTACACAATTCTGGTTCTTGACAGATTGAGATTGATTAAGAACAGCTAAATTTTTCTTCATAAAAGATGTTACACAATTGTGGTTCTTGACAGATTGAAACGGATTAAGAAGCGCTAAATGGTTCTTCATTAAAGATGTTATGCAATTCTGGTTCTTGGCAGATTGAGACGGATTAAGATCGTTCAATGTCAATTTAATCAATGTATTAGAAAAGTTTTAAAATCTTCTAATTCCGAAGGACTTGTTTGAAAGGGAAAAGTTTAGCATGAGAATATTCACGAAACAATAGGTACTTAAGTGTTAATTAAAAGTTGTTATTTTTATGTTAATTTATGCAAAAAGAGTTACATAAATAATATGCAATATTTATGGTTAATAAAAAAAAGATACGATCAAATGTATGAAGTAACAAAAAGTTTAAACATAGAAAAGAAAATATTTAGAAAAGAAAACTAAATAAGGGCATTTATAGAACAAATAATGTCAAACGAATAATTTTGATGTTAAAACTTAGGGGGGAAAGGTACCAGAGAAAGGCACTCTTGTAACAGTTTTGGTGGATAAAACTAACAATAATAATAATAATTGTGGATGTGGTGACTATAAATTAATGTAATGGGGTTAACGAAAAAATTGACAAAATGTCAACTAAATTACACAAAAAAGATGTAGAAGATTTTAAAGGAATAAGGGAAATGAAAGTCAAATAAAAAGAATTAAAGAAGTTTATACTAGAGTTCTTACGTCAAGCAGTCTTGCAGTTTGAATTTATTATTCATGACAGGAGTTTCGGTATTACACAATACCATCATCAGATGACAAAACATTCACTCACAAACATTAGTATGTACAACATTACTCTTCATTTTATCGCGATAGGGTCCTATTCTATCATTTTTCTTCGTTGGGGCCATTGCTGAAAAAATTTAAAAAACTGTATGAGGTGCAATAGAAATAAAATTAAACCTTTAATGATAAATAAAGTCATTTGATAGGCCTAATATTCATTTCCTAGTAAATATGTTAAAAGACTGAATTTGGAATACAAATAGGACGTTCACAGAGCCAAATTCGTGTTAAATTTTATTTAAAATAACATATCATTAATAACTTTTTAGGTGTTGTTACCAGAATTAATAAACTCTCAATAGGCCTATGCATTCAAATTCTAGTTAAAATGAATATAAATATACTAAAAACTGAATGGTTGTGGGTTGTGTTGAATTTTAACACTCGTTACATTAAATTATGTAACACCCGTTACGCGAATTACTCCTTGAATTATAAAACTAAAATTAAAACGATAATACCAAAACATCAGGGAAATACATATCTCACTTTTACAGTAAAACTATTTAAAAAAAAGTGTTTGTTCATTTTGTAAAAAAAATGTAACAGGCGTTACATCACGTAAAGCTACATGTTTAAAGGCAAATTACAAATGAAAAAACATATTACCATAAATTACGGCATTAATAGTTAGAGTAGTCTTCCCACTATCTTATGTAGCAACTTCAATCACTAGATCAGCTGTTTGTTATTTATTGCAGTGCTGCCAAGATTACAGAAAAAACATTCCCTGAGGATGGCTGTTGATACTCACAGAACAAAGGCATAAAACTAAATGCAAATATCAAAATTTACTAAAAAATTTTTATATTATTAAACTAGAACCTTTTACCTTAACTTATAACATATTTAATTATATTTTATTTTTATGTTTTACACCTCAGGCTTACTTTAAGCTGGAAAGTAATATAAAATAAATAATTAGATTATGTGGCCACATCCTACTCATGAGTAGGCTTTGTTTTAAAACAACTAAACTAAAATGATTAGTAAATATTTATTCTTTTGGTTGTAGGTGGTCCTTGTATATCCTGGAAAAAATGCATTTTCAATTGAAGACGTTATTAAGGAGTTTAAAGAGTAAGTAGGGTCTAGTCTTTTCTGTTTTTGTGATAAAATGGGGAATATGGTACCTGTATATGGATTGGATTACTCAGTACTTTTAGAAAAGCTGGGAAATTATTTACTTTGAAAACATTGATACTTTACACTACCATTGTGTTATCAGTACAGTAAATAATAGATGTACTTTTAGAAATAGCAGGGAAATTAATTGCTTGGAAAATAGTGATTTTTACAAAATAATCATAAGCTATATGTTACCAGAAATACAGTGTATAATAGATGTATTTTTATAAAAATATCTGGAAAATTAATTAGTTAGAAAATATTGATATTTACACAATCATCATAGGCTATATTATGCTACTAGAAATGCAGTGTATAATAGATGTACTTTTATAAAAATGTCTGGAAAATTAATTAGTTGGAAAATATTGATTTTTACACAGTAACCATAGGCTATATGTTACCAGAAATACAGTGTATAATAGATGTACTTTTATAAAAATGGCTGGAAAATTAATTAGTTGGAAAATATTGATTTTTACACAATCATCATAGGCTATATGTTACCAGAAATATAGTGTATAATATATGTACTTTTATAAAAATGGCTGGAAAATTAATTAGTTGGAAAATATTGATTTTTACACAATAACCATAGGCTATATGTTACCAGAAATACAGTGTATAATAGATCTATAGATTCCTCACTTCGGGAATGTGTCCCGAGAGGGGAAGTAAAGAGGGGTCCCCACGCTTTGTTTGTTGTGTCCAACGTCATCAGTACAACCTCAATAAAAAAATATAGACCTCTGATATTCACTGTACACCCTAGTTTGTCACTGTAAAGTAAGGGTAAATAAAAGTGATAAACACATTTTTCTTAGTGAACAAGACATGTAAAAACTAGTTGTTTTATTTATAAATATATACTGGCACTTACAAAAATCCTTATCGTGCTATAATACAGAATCATATTGTATAGGCTATATTAAAATAAATGAAAATATTCAGAAACATTTTTCAAATTCGGGTTAGTTTATTTTAGTTTTTTGTTAGTTTTTTTTACAAAAGTATCAAACGTTAAAATAGCAATAACTGTGCCAATCTGTAGTAGGCCTAATGTATTTTCATCAGCAATTTTTTATTTATTGGAAACGGTTGCCAAATGAAGTAGTTACAATTACTTAAAATTTTACCATTGTTATTCATTATAATAAAAATTAATATCCAAATTCGAAAAAAAACATTACTGAACACTTTTTATTGTTTTAATGTATTGAATTCGATACTTTATCGAGCATTAAGGCTTTTTGTGACATTTTGTATTTTGGTAGTATATGTCAATTTTGTATAGGCCTAAATCGTTATAAAGTTTTAATAGTAAAAAAAAATTACTAAAAGAATGTAATATATACTTGAGTCTTTCAAAAATCTAAACATCAAATCCAATTTACACGAAAGTGATTGAGTTTATGAAAAAACGCAAGAAACATAAATGTTTTTTTTATGAAACAAAACCTTACTTATTTATAGATATTTGTCATAGTTTTCTCTAAAAGGTGAAATACTTTTTTATATAAATGTTTTAAGTAAGTAGGTAAAGTTATAAAAATGCGAGACGCTGACTATTTTCTCAGTTAAATGTTATTTGTGGAACTATTTTTTTGTGGAATTGGTTGTACCTCCAAGGCAGGTTTAAGGAGAAGTAGGAGGGATGACACGCCCATTAGGCCAAACACACTCCTAGTTTGCTTGAACTGTACTTTTAGAAATAGATGGGATATTTATTACAGTAGGTGGAAAAAATTCAGACTTGGGAAAGTTAACCAAAATATTTAACTGATTAAAGTTAAAGTTAATGCCAGAAAAAAATAACTGATTAAAGTTAAAGTTAATGTCTGAAAAAATTAACTGATTTAAGTTAAAGTTAAAAAAAATTAACTGATTAAAGTTAAAAGTTAAAATACGGCACGACATAAGGTTTATTAATACGCACGCGCGTAGTTTAATTTGATTGATCTCATTTTGTGATTCAAGTAAAGCTAATTAAAATACTTTTGTGAAATAATAATTTACAAGTATACGGTTCAATTCTTTGATTTATTCTCTATACTTTCTTATAATAATATTTTTTCATTTTTGGGCAAAGGATATATTCCTAAATTTAAATTACTATTCAAACTAATCTTAGTTTTTTAGTAGGAACATAAAAACTGTCGTTTTCAAAATAAGAAATTTTAAATTGATACATATTTTTTATACAGTTCCTTTTAGAACTAAATTATACAAAACTTCTGTACGTTTTGAAAAAAAATACAATAAATGTTTACTACTTTTTATGTAGTTCTAAAGTTGAACCTTTTCCTTTCATTACTTTGGTTAAATTGCTAGGGTGGAACATTAATTTGTTGTTAGTTTACTGTAAAAATCTTACATTTAAAAGTTAGGATACAAAAAGTATAAACTGAATGAAACGAAGTTTAATAAGATCCAAAATAGAATAGCCTATTGCTCTTTTTTGAATGGTCATGCAGCAGTTAATATCCTTGTCTTGTTGTAAGAAATTATAAATAATATGGGAATGTTTATTATGGGAGTATTAAAAATGTCAGTTAACTTTATATGCATATTTATTAAAATATATAATTTGTTTGCTAAAAACTATTTGTGTGAGCCAAAAATATGTAGGCTACATAGGCCTATTATGATTATTTTTACTTTCTCCCCATATACCATAGTATATGGAGAAAGTATTGTATTCGTCAAAATTTTCGAGTTTGAGTTTTTGGTGGAAATATCCGTTTTGGGTCCCCTGAACCTAAAAAAGTGGTTTTCGGAGTGATGTCTGTGTGTGTGTCTGTATGTGTGTCTGTGTGTCTGTGTGGATGTTATCAGACCTAGAGCCTAAACCAGTCGTCCGATTTTGATGAAATTTGGTATGGAGGTACTAATCCACTGTATCTCCAGGCGTTTTTTTCATTTTTGTGAATTTTTTATTTTTAAGGGTAATTTTCCCATAAAAACCCTTAAAATATCAGAAAAATCAACTTTTCTCAAAAACGGCTCTAACGATTTTGATTAAAATTTTCTAGTTTATTAGGGACCTAAATTACTATAAACTGTAAAATTTTAATCAAAATCGTTCGAGCCGTTTTTGAGAAAAGTTGGTTTTTCCGTTATTTTATGGATTTTTATGGGAAAACAATTACTTTAATACAAAATCACCTCTCCTACCCCACCCTACAAGTCACCGTGAATCTGTTTAATAATTTAAATATGTTTGTGAGAAAGTATGTGCCAGTTCCTGGTACCGTTTATTACAATTGGATAAAAAGAAAGCTGTTTAGTCTATGTCTATGTATATTGAATCATTTCGACATGCTGCTGGACCAATGACGTTGTAATTTCTAAAGTGGCAATGTCCTAAATAAATAAACTTAAAAGGTTAGATAGCTTTAAGAATTAGGCACAAAGGATTGAAACAGATGCCCGAATACAATTTGTGCCAATTTTATGAACTATCGTTGTTGAAATATTATTTAAAATAAAATGACGAAAGTCAAAAAAAGAATACGATGTCCGTATATTAAAACGCAATTTAATATACAACAGTGTATGTCCCCGAAAAATCGATGCCCGAATAAAATGTGTGCCAATTTTATGAACTATCATTGTTGAAATACTATTACAATGACTAATGTACGCAAAAGAATACGACGTCCGAACATTATTAAAGCTAATTTTATAAAACGCCGGTATTAAAACGCAATTTAATATACAACAGCTTATGTCCGCGAAAAAGTCGATGCTCGAATACAATAGGCTAATTTATAAAAATTGTATGAACTTAAAATTATTGAAATATTATTTTAAATACAATGACAAATGTCAGAAAAAAAGAATACGAAGTCCGAATATTATTAGCTCTAATTTCATAAAACGCAATTTAATATAGCGTATTTATTTAGAGTATGTCCGCGAAAAACCCAATAGGCTACTCCCGAGAACAATAATTTGTTCTTATTTCTATCAAATACCGGCGTTAAAATTAAATTTTAATTTTAATTACAACCGCTAGGTCCGCGAAAAGGTTATTTAAATGACACTTCGCGTCATTTAAAATTCGGAAAAAGTGGAAATTAAATGTCGCTATTAGCGGGAATGAATAACAAGTAAAACAAAGGCACTTCGTCGGGACTCCCACAGAAAACATAAATCACGGATAACTTTTAATCCCAAAAATGTTCAAAAGGTTTTACCCGAAGTAAAATAAATAGAATTATTATACTAAAATAATTACGCCAAAGCAAAACTTAGAATCAAGACGTCTCTGCAGAATGGTCAGACGGTCTTGACCAAATAATGTCTTAATGTGCTTACTGCGTAGTGCCGGTAGTGCGTATCTATGATACATCACTGCTCTTAGCGCATGCGCATTATAAAAAGGGATGTTTTTTCGTATCACATTCACTTCTCACTCTCACGTTCTCACAGATGCCGTGCGTCTAATATGCAAAAGACGTTGTAAACCAAATAAAAAGTTTTAATAATGTCGATAGTAACTCAAATTGAGTAAATTTAATAAATAAATAAATAAAGAACATTTGTTTTTTTATGTAAAATAAATTAAATATTCTTTTAACAAAAATAACCGCTGAAAATAATGAGTATTCGTAAGACCGTAAAACGTTAACGGATTCCGTAAATCTTACGGATAAACCGTAAAAGTTGGCAGGTAGAAACGCCCAATAATATATGCAAACACCCTTGAATGTATGCCCTATAATAAAATACAAATCTCAATAATAGACGACAAAAATTCGGTAGACAATAACCTAAAATGGCTACAGCACAACTTACCTTTAATTGGTTCTTAAATTGGAGGCAGAAGTTGCTGAAGCCTTTATTGTTTTAAATTTTGGTAAACACAATACGCATTTAAATGTTAAACTATTTCCCTCCCTTGTTATTTGTTCATAAAAGTTTGAAATGCCTGGCCACAATAAAGACATAATAAAATAAAAATAAAAAAGTAAAAAATTAAAATACTTCTACACTAGACCTAACTCACTTTTAAAAATCACTAACTCACTAAATAAAATCTAAACTGTAAATCACTACAACAGGGCAAAACAACTAAAAAACTTATACAAAATTAACAAAACTATCCAACTGTAATGCCAAGCGTTTACCCGAGGGCTAATTGAATGACGCTGATGGGCGTGTTGACGGAGTTGTTTTGTTTGTTTACGTTACCGTTAGGTAATCTTTACCGTTAGTTCTATCTTTCTTTAGACACCCCATCCCTTCCGGTCGGCCAATAAGCAATAAATAACCTAAACTAAGGAATATTGAATGTTGTCTCACCAGGCCCACCCACCTTGCCGGCATTTCCATTGTGACGAATCTTTCTCCGGGCGTCCGTCAAATTAACTGAAGTTAGTTTTAATCGTTAACCAATATTTTAACGATTAAGAGTTAAAAGTTAATCAGTTTTAAAAGTAACGATTAAGTTAAAAGTTACCGATATTTTTAACGATTAATTTTAATCGTTAATTTTTTTAATCGTTAATCCCAAGTCTGAAAATATTGATACTTCATATTATAGTACCTTGAGTATGCTACATGAAGTACAGTGTATAGTAGATGTACTTTTAGAAATAGATGCGAAATTAATTATTTGAAAATATTGAACATTTCCACAATGGTCGTGTGTGTGTTACCAGAAATGAAGTGTATAATAGATGTACGTTTAGAAAAAGCCGAGATATTTATTGCAGCAGGTAGAAAATATTGATACTTAATACCGACTTTTTTCAACATGTTAGCCCACAGACTGGAGAATTTTAACAACTGGTTAGGTAGGTACAGTACCTCTTCTTCAGCGGACGGTCCAGAACCTTATGCACTTCAGCCTCTAGGGCTTATTGCGCTCCCACGTAAGGATGTCGATCCCTCAGTTACCCTTGTCAAGATCCATAAGCCCGTTGAACTTATAACAAGGTTATCTTGAGGTATGGTTTGTCCTTTGTTCAGTTTACCAAAGGTTTCATAACTAATCTGTTCCAGCATCTCACACTAAATAAATTAGATGTTCTGCGGTTTCCTCCTGCAGGCCACATTTCCTGCATTTAGGATTTCCAGTAAAAATTCCCATGTTCTTCATGTGTTTCCTAAGGTGGCCATGTCCTGTGATTAGAGCGACCGCCTCCTTTACCTTGCACCTACTTAACGACAGAATGACAGATGCAATTTGTCTTGATGGACCAAGAAGTGAAAGCTTGCTCATCCTCGATCCAGGGATGCTCCTCCACCTTCTTCCATGTTCCAGTCTTGCCCAGTAGGCGACCACTTGTATAGCTGTCGTCTTGGGTATGCCACAGAAAGGTTGAGGTCCTGTGAATTCAGAAGCTGATGCCTTGTTTGTCAGCTTGTCCGCACATTCATTTCCATCTATTCCAACATGTCCTGGTACCAAACAGAGTGTAACCTCGTTGAGACCAGCAAGCTGTTTCATGGATTCGACACATTCCCAGACCAGTTTTGATCTGAGCTCATTTGAGCTCAGGGCTTTCAAAGCTGCCTGGCTATCTGTGTAAATGCAAATTTCTCTGTTCATGGCCACTTGCTAGCCACAACTATCTGTAGTACAGTATAAATTGTTCAACAAGCTAACTATCTCCATAAGATCACTGACTGAAAATAAATTTAAATCCGTTATACCAAAATGGATTAAAGAGAAGGCATTCTTTTCAGTTGGGGATTACAGTTGGGGGTTAGAATCGGTGGCTGAGTTTATGTCATTGTCTTTATTATTAGTTTTATTTTGTCATGTGTGTTACTTGGTATCTGTAATAATTATGTGTGTCATTGTTGATAATCATGTGTTTATACTAGATAAATTCCCATATAGTTAAGACATTTAAATGTATTAACTGATTATTTATTAATATTTTATGAGGGTAGTAATAATGATATCATATATATAGTTGAATCTATTTTTCCTTTACCATGCCTATGCATGGGTATGCCACAAGGTTGAGGTCCTGTGAATTCAGAAGCTGATGCCTTGTCTGCACATTCGTTTCCATCTATTCCAACATGACCTGGTACCCAACAGAGTGTAACCTCGTCGATACCCGCAAGCTGTTTCATGGATTCGACGCATTCCCACTAGTTTTGACCTGAACTCATTTGAGCTCAGGGCTTTCAAAGCTGCCTGGCTATCTGTATAAATGCAAATTTCTCTGTTCATACGACCGAGTCTAAGATTCTCTCTGGCGCATTCCATTAGAGCTGTAATTTTTGTTTATAATACTGTTGTGTTTTTCCCCATCGGCAACACACATTCCTACCTTGGGTTTCCACCACAGATTTTGGAGTGTCCAAGTTCCTTGGGCCATGCGTTTAGATCTCCTCACATTGAAGGCGATAAGCACTCTTCCTCGCTGCAGCCTTGATAAAAAGGTCCAATGGAAGATGGTCCAGACAGCAGTCCAGAGCGGCACTGGGAGCACTGACTAGACCTGTCTTTTAAAAACTAGAAACAAATCTTAAAACTTAAAAGTATCTCCTCAGGAACGACTGTTTCAACTTTTCTGAACAAAATAATTGTACAAAATACACGCAATTACTTATCAATTTAGGATTTACATTTGCACTGCACATACACTGGGCCGCTCTGCTCTCTGCAAACTTAGAATTCACAATGGAACACTTAATTTTTGACTTCCTTTTCTTCTTGTAATCACAGTAGCTACAATACTTTCTTTTCTTCAATGTATCCTGTTGTGGTTCCTGCATGTTTTGTGCTTATGAGGCGTAGAATAATTTAAGTTTAATACTAACAAGGTGCCTCACAGACGTAGTAGTTTTTGGAAAAATGTTCATTACTCACCAAATCTTCACAGCACCAAGGTTAGCGGTTGTCCGGTGCGAGGGGAGACACTTGCTTGAGGAATTCACGAAGTATGGATGGGAGTCGTCAAAGTCACGATATTTTTCAGTCATTCTAGTCTGTTTGCACGCCTGAGAGGCGCCTTATCAGTATTTAAGGGTTAAATAAACATTTATTACTATATTAGCTTTGTTTATATTTCTGCCAGGCCATGAATACTATTTCATAAATATGATTTGTTCGGACAATACGGGTTTTACTGTAGTTGTAAAATAATGTACTGAAACTTAGAGTTTGGTTTGTATTAATAATATGTTATGTTAAATCAATCCAACAATTTAAAGGAAAAGTAATAATATTTGTTGTTTATTTATATTTCATAGAAACACAGAAAAATTACATTCTGCAGGATCAAAGGTTCCAGAAAGCGAATTTGTTACACATATTAGAAAGGCAGTGTTCATTGATTCTACTTGGAATCAAAGTCACGGAATTTTTAAAGATCCAAGGCTTCAAGGTAAGAAATCATGTGGGCCAAAGTATTTAAAAGTAATTGTAAAAACCAGTATAGATTTATGTTTCTTTATTTAATAATAGTACAGCTTTTGAAAGATGATATAGATAGAACAGAGTGTTTTGTATGATTTATGAGACATAAACACACTTGACCCACATTTGATGTAATCATTAAAGCCATAAAACATCTGGTATCATTGCAATATGTAATACATTTTGACCAATAAAATTAATCATATTTATTGAGTTAAAATAATAAATATATTGTTTTTTTTTTACATTTTATACACAACATTAATATTTTTTGTCACAAGTAAATTTCAGAAATAGTTTAACAGCTTTGTTGGTCGTTCTTTATTGAAATTGACTAAATGCAAGCCTTTTTTGTATATAACTTGGCCCCAATAAACCTTGTATATGTTAAATTTCAATCCTGGGTTATTGAAATACTGAAAGAGAGGTACATCGGGAATGAAATAACATCATATAATATTGAAAGTAGTAAAAATGTGTACTATGACGAAAATACAATGTTTACAGTAATTATATTACTATAATCCTAGAAGCAATATGTCATTAAATTATAGAGGCAGCTTGTCACTAAGGGCCCTATCAAAAATTCTCATATCTACATGCTAGAGTAACAGAATACTCACTGTTGCAATTAACCACCTCTTTTTAAATAAATCTAGGACATACGAGTCTGCTGTATGTCTACAGCAGACTCGTATGTCCTATTTTCCCAAGTCACTGAGACTGTGACTTTTAGACTCAAGTCACTGAGACTGTG
>JAGFPH010000829.1:174355-184408 GCA_018207615.1 Philaenus spumarius
CACTGAGACTGTGACTTTTAGACTCAAGTCACTGAGACTGTGACTTTGAGACTTAATTTTCAGACTGTGGGAAAATGAGGTGGGAAGCATGACTGTTTTGATGAAATTGCAAGTTAAGGCCAGTGTCACCTATTGTTCATCTACTATAGAGTTTATTAACCCTTTTAGTGCCAGGCCCAATATGCAAGATTCGTCTAAACAAGCCAAGCCGGTTTTTGCATTTTTGTAGTGCTTTTATATAACATTTCATAACTTATAAATTATTCAAGCTATACTAATAACATTTTTAACTTATCTAAAAAAGACTATACTGATGCTGATTCTCAGATTGAAGGTCAACTTTTATTACACAAATTTAAAAAAAATCTCAAACACCTGGTTTTAAAACTAACATTTTGTAAAAACTGAGTTTGTAGTGCCAAACACTATTTGAATCATTCACTATCATATTAAAGCATAATTATTATTGAAGGAGAATATATTTTATAACTTATTAAATATAATCATAAAAATACACCAAAAAACAAAAAAAAAATAATTTAAAAAAACTAAGTTTATGTCACGCACCTTTTTTACAAAAAACACAATTGGTAAAAAATAATAACTATTTACACTACAGTAATTAAAAATATATATCCAGTCACTACCATTTTTTATCTTTAATTTATAATTCAGAAGAATACATTTTATAATTTAGTTGAAAAACTTCATAAAAATCACAAAAAACAAACAAATATACTGCAAGTCCAAGTTTATTTTCCGCACCTTGTAGTAAAAAAAATTATTTAGGCTTACAATATTTATAAAAAGATATTAACTATTTACATGATACTAAACTGAGGATTGAAAAGCTATGGATAGATTTTAAATCAAACAAAGAACTGAAGTTAACATTCTAGGCCTAAATAGTTTATAGTATACAAAGTTTGTAGGTTAGCTAAGCCTAGCTTGTAAATGTCACTAAATAAAAACGAATTATGAATATTAAACTAAATGAACAAAACAAGTTAATTAAAATAAAACACAATACAAAAAAACACAAGTCTATTGCCCTAAAATGTATAAAAATACAATAAACATTCTAATAAACACAACCGTAACAATGTTAGTACACTTTAACTCTACTGCGTTAGAACTTACATCTGCTAGACCGGGACACAGCTGTTCACTAAATCAATAGTATTTTGACTATATTCAGTCCAAATAAGATGATTTTTACATCAAATTAGGGCTAAAAGATTGCTTTATACAACTAAGTGGATGCCAGCCAACACCATCTGTTAGAATTCATGGGAATTATGTGCACAAATATGAAATGCGCCAATGCAATCGGCGGCGTTGGCACTTCTTGCGTAGGTATGTTGCGCTGATCGCATCGGCGCGTAGCACTAAAAGGGTTAAGTTTTTAATCATTTGTAATTAATTGTTCAATATACAGTAAGACCTCGATAATCCGGCACTCGATAGTCCGGCAAACCTGATAGTTCGGCATCCATCATCTTGAAAATTAGCACTCATTAAAAATGGCAGTTTTTGTAATTATTGAATGATTTAGGTCCGGCACACTCTCTGTTGGCTCTCCATCCGTCAAAAACAGTGTGTAAAAATCTACTGCTCAATAAACTTGTCCAAAACAAACATTTCTCCTAAAAATCAAACCGATTTAAAGGTGCTCTCGTCGTCCTTCAAATATGTTCCCGGTTAAAGGGACCGTTTAACACTTTTGTTGCTGACAGTATTTTGTTGAACGTATTCCACTTAATGAAGATTATTTGAACAAATTGATGTCTTTGGAAAAAGATACATTGAATTTCTTGTAAATAGTTGTTCGATTTAAAACCGCTTTGCATGGTTTAGAAGTGAAAGGGGTTCGAAGAATTTGTGACAGGCTGGAGTAAACATAGCAAACCCCCACCACGTACTGACTAACGGAAGCCAACAAAAAAGGGGAGTGGAGCCGTCCCTACCTGAGGCCCATCAGTTAGCGGCAATCTCTCTACGCAGTTATTGTTACGTAGTTTCAACGTGTAATTTACGTTTTTGTTGTGTTGTAACAACTCTTTAACAACCCAATAATAATAATATATATGTATACATAGTATATGTGCGTTTATTTATAGTTTATTCCCTGTTTAAACCATTTTAAAGGAAGACCTCGATAATCCGGCATATTTGATAATTATATTTGAGCGTGCCGGATTATCGAGGTCTTACAGTACTTACTTTGCGTCTTTGAGTGTTTAGTGTTACTGTGCATTCTGAAACCTGTAAGCTCTCCTAATTACTAAAAAAATTTCTGTTATCAAGATGTTTTAGTACTTTGAAGAGAAACGTATCTAAGAAACCGTAAATGGTTATCATTGTCTTTATGCTTATTCATAAGAATGTCATCTTTAAAACTTCCAGCTTTAACAACAGAGTTATCAGTTTAGTTTCTAAAAAAAAAAAAAAAACATACATGCTGAACCATTTTATGAATACATATAAAATACAAAGTTTTGTATCTGTTTTAGTGATGAAAGTCTTCATAAATGTGATTATTTTTAAACAATGAATACTCGTATATGAGCTTTCTCTGTGATCAGAGAGTTCAAAAATACCGTTTTTAAAATTATTTCTTACCTTTCTTCAACTACATTTGATTTTTTTTTACTATTATTTTTCTGTATCTAGCGACAGAGAAAACCTGGAAAAGTCAGGGAATTTTACTTTTCTGGAAAAGTCGGGGGGAAAGTCAGGGAATTTTGGTTAAGGTCAGGGAAAAATGAGATTTCTAAGGAAAATAGTTAAAAATACCTATTTAAAATCATAGATCGATACAATTTTTAATTGAGAAAATAAACATTAAAGGTAAGATGAACTTCTAAATTAAACAATAAGAAAACTATGTTAAAACAATTATCGTCAAGTTACGGAAGTGATCGTGCCAGCTTGTTCCAATGTACTTGCCGTGTTATGACCTTGAAACCTTCCCCTAACGTGCTGTTTCTAAAAATGTTAGTTTTACTATGAAATGTTTTCAAATCTGGGTATCTTCGTATCACATTCAAATTCATTCAATGCAAATCTGTACCAGTAGTTGGATTACAAAAACCAATTAGGTATTTCTTTTGTTATAATATAATAAAATGTAATTTGAGTAATTCATTGTTTAATGTAATATTTATGGTAATAAATGCGTAATTTGCAACTGCTGGTGGTTGGTACGGTAACATAGATAGCATTAAATATTGAACTGTTATAATATTACTGTGTAATTAAATTGTATTTGCTCACCAATATAATTTGACCGATTTACTAAAGTAAAATTAGCATGGTTTGTTTGTGCTCTTTCTAAGATTGGTCAGGGAAAAAGTTATTTAGTAAGGGAAATGTCTGGGAAAAGTCAGGGAATTTCAAAAAGTCATATCACTAGCCACCCTGATAAGGTAGCATTAATACTGTTATCAGTGTAATATCACCAGTTACCTTGGGTAAAGTTAATATAAAACAATTAACACTATTATATATTTTTTATGCAAATTGTATGTCATTAATTAATGTTTCGAAATATATTTTCGTCATTAATGAAGTGAATTTATATCTCCTTCAAAATCGGATTACATTCAGCAATGAATTTATGTTTAAATGCAATTTATTTGTAAATGAGAGATTATAGATAAACGTGTAGGCCTAGTCACGTAGCAATTCTTGTGCAGTATTCTCACAAGACTGATCAAGTATGCTTGTTGTTTCAGGCTTACCTTGTGTGGTACTAAAATCAAGAATTTCACAGTTTTGGAGGTACCAGAGTGGAAGCCCCCGCTGGTATTTATCTACAATTGAAGCAGTTCATCAGTTTTTAGTCGAGTTGTTTCTAAGTCCGACAGCCAGTTATGGGAAACAAAAAGATAAAACCGATGTAACAAGTACATATCTTGAAACCAACACTCATGTTATTGAAGGTAGCTCAACAGATACGGAAAGAGAGAACATTAAAACAAAAAATGAAGAAAATGTTGAAACAGAAATAAAGTTTTACAATGGAGAGTTTGATAACCTGTTATTCTTCTTTCGTTTTATGTATGACAAAATTCATACTATGTATGACCATAAGGATCTATTATCTTATAAAAGGCCATTAAATTAAATAGTTTGATATCTTTGACTGTATAAATTATTTTACAACAGTGTACCAAAAATATTATGATAATTTCATTTATAACTAAAAACATGCGATACTCGTACCTATACTCGCGGCCACGAAATTAGGCGGGTGATAGAAATTGCGGTGTTGCTGGATATGTAACTAGCCTAGCGACGGAAGGTCGAGATTCGCCTACTCCACGCACGAATTGGCAACACTAACCGTGCAGTGTTGCCTTTCTGCCTGGCTACTCGGTGGGGATAAGCAATGAAATTGTTTTTCTATAAAAGTGTTATCGACTGGCACAGACTGTTATTAGTTATTGTAAATGCTATTAACTGACTTCGTTTTTTAACTATCAAGTTGCTTATAACTTTACAGTTATTGTAACGTCTTAATTACCGGTAACGTTTCAAATTTATGTATATTTTTGACAAAATGATTTGTATGTTTAAAAAGAAAACAACATTTTTTAACTGTATGAGAATAATAATTTACAATATGTTCACAAAATTAATACCAAATAAATTTAAAATTATGTTAGATATTTAATATTTTAGCGATAAATAGGAATCCATTAGGCAAAACTTATATTGGGCATTCCTACAAAAGAAAAAGTTTAAAACGTACTCTAAATAGAGAAAAATTACCACTGGCATAAAATAAAATAAACTAAAAGTAGAATAACTTAAAAACTGTCTTTAACAAAAAATAAGTGACTTCTCTAAATCTTTATATAGATAGGTCTAAAAACATACATACACATATTTATATAAACCTGTATTGAATAATATTCATACAATAAACATAAATGTTTATTTTTTACTAACTCAAGAAAACTTACTAATTAAAAAATAGCAGAAATTTGTTTAAATTAAATATAAACTTTAATTTATAGTGAAACAGATTAACAATAATACACAAACTAAACACACAGATTTACTATACACACATACACACACATTATAAATGGAAGGCATCCATTAACAGTAAAGTGTAAATGTGAAAGTTTGCAAAAGATATGGTTTAAGTTTTTACATCCGCTCTTTTCCCATCCCACCCTCCGACATAAGCAATAAAGTAAGTAAAGAAACATTCGCAAACGGTCTTATGTCAGTCAGTCTTTGACAGTGAGTTGTCGTTATCGCAAATGCCCAGTGTTTTTGTAGTTTAATATGGATAGTGAATGTAATCAGCCAGGATGTTCTTCAGACATATTACCTGTCGATTCTGAAGGAATTGTGAGATTGGACCAACACACCCCCATTAGACGTTGACTGGAAGGACTAAAGAAAGGTGACTTAGGTAGCCAATCAAAGTCGGATATTGTGAGCGTTTTGAAATATGTACGTAAGTTAGCCAATCCAGGTTTTTTGAAAACTGTAAACTTAAATAAAAGCCAAGAAGTGACCGCGGAAATGAGTAATGTAAGTTTACGATCCGTGCAAAGATGTTGTCATGAAGCTAAACATTCCTCCCCCCCTCCCCCCGATAAGAAACTGTTCGTTTCGCCAAGGAAAAAATACAACCGGGAGAAAACTGTAAGTGTTCTAAATAACTTTGATTGTGACGTAGCTAGGCGGACTGTGTTAGAGTTTTATGACCGTGGAGAGTTTCCTTCAGCAGAAAAAGTGCGAATGCAGCTGCAAGAAAAAATTGGTTATACTGGGAGTATACGTTCTACCCGCCGAATGCTTCATAACTTCTGATTCATGTATAAAAGGGCTAATGACAGAAGGAAATTCTTGCTAGAAAGACAAGACATTGTTGTAGCTCGAACACGTTTTTTAAGAACAATGCATTCCCTAAGACAAGAAGAACAACCGAGACAACGAATATATTTAGACGAGACTTGGGTGAACCAGTCCCACACAAAACAATTCATCTGGAAACATTCCGACAAGCAAGGAGGGTTGAAGGTACCTACGGGGAAAGGTGGGCGGCTGATTGTTTGCCACGCGGGTGGAATCAAAGGATTTGTATCTGAGGTAAGTGGGTTTTCCGTTCAAAGAAGTCTGGCACAGACTACCATTCGGAAATGAACCACACATCTTTCAAAAAGTGGTTCTCTGAAGAACTTCTTCTAAGTCTTGAGGAACCTTCAGTGATAATCATGGATAACGCTCCGTATCACTCAGTGTTGCTTGAAAAAATTCCCACTACCAACTGGAAGAAGAAAGATATACAAGAGTGGTTGCTGAACAAGAATATCAGTTTTGAAGAACAGGAAACCAGGGCTGAACTACTGGAAAAAGTTGCTCCATTAAAAAAAGAAAAAAGTATGAGCTTGATGAGTTGGCTCTTTCGTTAGGCCATGAAGTTGTACGTTTACCACCCTACCATTGTCAGTACAACCCTATAGAGTTGATCTGGGCACAAGTTAAAAGAGAAGTGGCAGAAAGAAACAAGACGTTTAAAATCAAAGATGTTGAGAAACTAACCTCCGAAGTCATCGATCACGTGACTTCAAGCGACTGGGAAAAGTGTTTCAAACACGCTGAAAAATTACAGACAGATGATTGGGCAAGGGACATCGTCAGGGATGACACAATGGAGCCCTTCATAATCAACCTAAATGAAGACTCCACTGACAGTGACAGTGAGATTAGTGAATAAACTGAATAACTGATTCATATTAACTTAAAATTAATCATGATTTTTCTTTTTAAATTCCATTTTGTGGTATCCAAGTCACTTCTATAAATTAAATATTATTATAAATTAATATAATTACCATTTAGAGTGTGCATCGTGATGTTACCCTCGAAACTTAAGTTTATGTATGTGCAGGTTATTTGTTGTTTTTTATGTGTTTTTAATATAAATATTTAACGACCTCCAACGGAGCAGATTTGAGTTAAAATGATGATGGGACCACGGACCCGAAACGCATATTAACTTACAAAATAAACGAAGTCACAAGACGGATATAATATAAAAGGTAATTATATTAGTTTAAAATTATATTTAATTAATGATTTTTCTTTAAATAGGTTTTAAATAAATACCTTGTTTACGTGAAATTCTGCTCACAGTCCTGTTTAATGTCTCTTTTCTGTTTGGCGGTGACAATCGTTTCGCCTATTTTTAAATGCAAAAAAATTTTAATATAATCGGTTCGACAATGCCTGAAAAATAGGCGAAACGATCGTCACCGCCAAACAGAAAAGAGTCATTAAACAGGACTGTGAGCAGAATTTCACGTAAACAAGGTATTTATTTATAATAAATCCAGTCCAGTAAGGCAAAAAAACAAGTTAATCAAATAGGTTTTCCTATAAATTTTAATTAGGCTACTGTACTTTTTATACAAACAGAATCGCTTATAAATTTTGTAAATTATATGTAAATATAGAATACTGTAAATACATTGTAAAAACGAGGTATGGGAAAATTATGGGAAGTAAAGTTGTTCACGACCGTGGTGTCTTCAATCTCGCACATGTTTCCTGTGGGGTGCTAAATGAACAACAAAATGAATAAAGGCTTAAAAATACTTTGTTACGAAAATACAATTTTTAATTACTTTTTTATTATTGAAATGTAGCCTACATTTCTTATTCACACACAGTACGAGTTAGTTCGCTTCAGGAATTAACTAAAAAGTCTAAAAAACGTTGGAATTTTATTAAGATAAGAAAAAAATAACTGGAATTATGGCTTAAACTAAAAAAATAATGGTATCATCATCATATACTATGTAAAGGAAATGTTGTCTATAAACATTTAAATTATTTCCTTTTTTACTCTTGAATATAAAATAGCAACTTACAACATTAAACAAGGGTTACGAGCTACGGTTCTCCCCGAGCGCCCGCGTGTCTTTGTTTTTGTTTCATACAGTTATGCATTTTACAACTAAACTAAGAATCTCATAAAAAAAGTTTCGAACAAAAAATTTTATTCATACAATTTTCTACAACTTTACCGCAGACGAAATCTTCCTGACCAAAAAGACAAAAAAATCCTCGCTTGGTGAAAAATTCAATACATGGCAGTTTTGAATTAAATTACAATTTAGGTTTTTTATTTTTGTTAATTATTTGCTGCCGTTATAAAAATAAAAGTCATACCATTGGAATCAGTAGCATTTTCTGAAGGCAGTGGTATAATTTTATTTCACTATGCTCTGTAGACAGATTCACAAGCTCGAGAGAAAGCACACTACCTTGCGCTTCAAAAATCTTTACTTGACGGGTGTATTTGTATAAATAACTACAGCATTTCTATCACCCGCCTAATTTCGTGGCCACGAGTATAGAAATTGTAAGGCAAATAAACAACATTTGTTACTTATTACTAGCAGCTAGCAGTACCAACAGCTTCACAACAGGAAAGAACAAGTGGATAATAAAGAATGAAATTAATATTGAGTAAGTATTGAGCTTGACCCTTAAATGCAATTAAAAAAAACATCTGGTGGGCACATCACACAACTTTCCTTACCAAAATAGATGCTGTATCAATTATCAAATTTCTCGAGCGAGAGATTGATGATACCATTTTCGAGTTAATAATTTAAATGTTTGTGAGAAAGTATGTGCCAGTTTCTGGTACCGTTTATTTTATTTTTATATTCATTACCATAGCAACTTGACTTAAATATTTATATCATTTTATAATTCTTCAAAACCAACAGCTTTTTCTAGGTTAGAACTTCAAATGCGGTACTAACTTCAAAACGGTTAATCCCACGGACCTGATTTTGGTCTCAATCGATTTCTAACCTCACAAAATGTCAAATTTGATACCAAATACGGCTAGTTTAAAAAAAGACATTTTTACCCCCAAAAACGCCCTTTTTGGGGGCAATTTTTGAAAAAATGGAAAAAGTTGAGTGGGGTATCGTTTTTGACATTATTTTGGACGCTGAATCGAATGAGGCCATTTTCAAGTCGATAGGACCAGCCATTTCAGAGATAAAAACAAAATAACTTGGTTTTTGTAATAACTTTTTTCAACGAATTTTTAACGGTCTTTCGCGTACATAGGGTGTTAAGGGGGTCGGAGTAGAGTATGTTAGCAAAGTTTAATCAAAATCGTTAGAGGGAATTTGGAGTAAATACCAAAAATGTGCTAAAAACTGCTCCCACGGTAAGACACCACCTCCGATTTGCTTCAAATTTACATGGGTTTAATTGTTTACATGTTTGAAGATATCCTGTAAATTTCAGTTCGATCCGTCCAGCCGTTTGCCCTGTGCACTCCGGACACACACACAGACAGACCAATTGCCAAAAATGCATTTTTTGGACTCAGGGGGCCTTGAAACGTAAAGATATTATGAAAACTCGAATTCGAATTTTTGGGTCGATCGCAATACTTACCTTACCTAGTATAGGGTAAGGAAAGTAATAACAGCTTCAGATCTGAGTTCCCCTCCCCCCTCCAATTGTAATATAACACTCTATTGAACAGGATATAGCAAAGTTTAATTAAACAAAATAAAAATGCTTTTTTTTAAACATTTCATATCTAAGTGGTCATAAATTATACCGTACACTTAATTGTATTGTTACAGATTTATTATATTGTTGTAATTACACCTTAGGCGGATGTAGTTTATCATTTTACACATAACACTTGATCAATATTTCTTAAATAATATTTCAGCTCTCCAACTTAATTGGAATGTAGTAGAACTTATATTTATATATGGAGTAGCTACCCTATTTTTACCACTTAGACACAAGTCACCGAAATGCAAGTGGTTCTCAAATATTGAATTCTTGCCTTAAAATCAATTAAAATGGGTTATGTCTCATTTTAAAAACATGTCAATTCAACTAATTGTACACAAAATTTAGGTTCGTTTTTTATTTTAGGTTCCTTTTAGAAATAAAGTGATTATACAAGTTTTCTAGAATAGTAAGAAATTTCTTGTTAATTTTTAAGAAAGAAAGTCTGACTTTGGATTTTCATAGGTT
>JAGFPH010000829.1:206967-228296 GCA_018207615.1 Philaenus spumarius
CATCTAAGTTTAGTATACACAGAACACACACAGCATCGATTCCAATCGATAATGCATTGCATACAATTTTGGACAGGCTTGATTTTTATCGAATGAGCTTAACTATTTAAAACACATGTTTACCTGGCTTGTAAAATAATCGCGTTTAGTTCGGTCTAGACTCAGGTAGATTTTGAAGTTCATCCCATTTTTTTCACACAAATTATCGGATAATATTTAAAAGGTTTAGAATAACTTTAAACGGATTTAATATTGGGCCAACTAAGGGAGTTATGCATTTTTCATATGTTCCTTAACCACTATTTATTAAACTAAGGTTGGTGTTATTAAAAAAAAACGTTAAAACAAATTTTGGATACTCTTAGGAGGAATATTTTTCAATATTATTATTATTACTGTAGATAGATATTATAAATAAAAATAAATATTTCCTCGCTTGGTCCGATTTCATAGTTTAGTAGTCATTTTGACGTAATTTTGGAAGGCATATTGTAATTCAATATTTAAGCTATGGAGAATGATTAGTTTATGAGGGACTTGGTCGCAGTTTAGTTTTTCTCTCATATTCTTTTTTTCTCTTCCTCCAGTTATCGTGTCCATATAAAAGTAATACATATATTATAGCTTGATATTTAAAATAAATATTTTTTCCCATTGGTTAGTTTTTGTCCAATAACAAACTCGTACAAGAGTTCACATCTACATATTTTAAGTATCGAATACAGTACAACATGTCATATTCGGACTAATGTGGCGACCGGCCGATAGCAAGGTCATTTATAAATAGCCAAAGGGCCCAAAACAATGAAAACCATTATTGTGGAATACTATTTTTAGATGTTTCAAGCGGTTTGGACTTGTATTTACTGTACTACAATGTACTATATAGGCTAACAAATCGACGTTCTATACACAACAGTAGACTATTGGCAATTAAAAGTAAACAATAAAAGAAAACACTTTACATTCTCAAAACACAATTTTAGTTATTACTGTACAGTAATTAAATATCTTAAGTGTGTTTAAAGTAGGTACAGTACTGTACTTATAAACTTACTAGCTTTAAAAAAATTACCGGTAAGCCTACAGATCGGCACATTAAATATAGCCTATAAGTACAGGAACGCTAATGGCTACATAAGTTTTTGAAAAAGTTTAGATTTTCGGCTGCTTCACACACTGCATATGATTTTTGGAAGCCATGTCCCTAAATCTTTTAAAAAGCATCACTTTGGTTTCACTCGTTCAACCAACGTTATGATGTTCAACATAACTTATCAGAGATAACGTTTCAAGGTCACAGCCCGCTAAGAACAGACTAGGCTCGGCGCACAAACATTTTTCTAGCTGCAACTTTCACTTTTCCACCCCATCCGCCACACAACCAAAATACGAAAATTTGTTTGGAGATGAGTCCGGTCATGAGAGGGTCCGGATGTGACAGGTCGTACTGTATACTTAAAATTTGTGAATAATTACGGCAGTTAATGGGAACACACCCCACTCCCCACTGAACCAGTGATAGTGTTCTTGCCATCTCTTGAAAATAATCTCCCAAACAACATAGGCCTATATATTAGAAGAAAAAAAAGAGAAAACAAGTTTTATAATCTCTTTTACAACTTTTTTGCAGTTTCAAGTCTCCAAAACACAAAAATTCACAAAGTAACTTTGCATTTACCTCATTTGAAGGTTGAGATTTTTTGTCAGTGTTGTAGCACACTAACCGATTATGTAACAAAATAATTTTTTTGTAACAAGGACGTTTTAGGTGTAACTTAAGAGAAGTTGGAAATGATTTATTCTTAGATTTTCTGTTTACACTAATTATCTATACATATAATAAAATCGTGTCTGTATATCTGTGACGACATCGACTAAGAACGGCTGAACGAATAAAGCTTGGGTTTGAGCCATTAGACTCAGTATATCTTCGGGAACGTTTAGGAGAAATCCACATTCAAAAAAAGTCCATTCGTTTTAAAAGTTGTGACAATATTAAACACCGAAGACGTTTCGCCCTCTTTTGGGCACGTTTCTGCTTATAACTTAAGACTGGTTGAGATATAACCACATTCAATTTGAGATACTCAATGGATTCAGTTCATAGAGTTCTGTCTAATGGCCACTGAGCCGATTCTGTAGGTTGCATAGTTTAGGAGTTATAACACAAAAGTGTGCGTTATTCTTAAACTTTTTTGTTAACGACTTTTTAAACAAATGTAGCTTTTCAACAGAGGGTTTTAGGAAAAATCTGAGACCACCATGGCAAGTAGAAATTTAATTCTCAACAACTTTAATATTTGACAAGTTTTTCTCCGAAACTTGGGGATCAAAGGGATCTAAGGAATGAAAAATGAAAAAAACTTTTGAAAGTTTTTTTTTTTTGCTTTAAGGTATTTTGGCCGTTATTGGATGGGTATTTCTAGTTCATTTATATAATTATTATTATTTCTACATATCATTGTTTTTGAGCTTTCCTGATTTGCCCCTCAGTGTGAAAAGAACCAAGATTAAATAACATAACTTTGTTTAGTCAGTAGTAGGCCTAGCCAACTTTTCCAATTTAGTTTCTACATGTTCGAGTGGTCTAATGGCACTATTGTTTACATATCACACATATAACATAAACATTCATAAAAAACTTGAAATCATCAAATATTAACCCTTTGAGGGGTGGCTTATTTTACGCTTCGAGTGATCACGTCATACGATGTGATCCTACGTTTTTGTTCAAAGGAGTAATAATGACATACGATGTGATCCTACGTTTTTGCTCAAAGGAGTAATAATGTCATACGATGTGATCCTACGTTTTTGCTCAAAGGAGTAATAATGACATACGATGTGATCCTACGTTTTTGCTCAAAGGAGTAATAATGACATACGATGTGATCCTACGTTTTTGCTCAAAGGAGTAATAATGTCATACGATGTGATCCTACGTTTTTGCTCAAAGGAGTAATAATGACATACGATGTGATTCTATGTTTTTGCTCAAAGGAGTAATCACGTCGTATGATGTTCCTGGTTGCCAGGGGAGCAAGTTTCTTTTACGACTCAAACAGTTGGTTATTTTACCACTAGAATGTAGATAGTTGCTAATTTATTGCTCTAGAATGAGTGGGCATGAAATTGTGTACATGAAACCGCCACGTCCTTTTATTTGCTTCTCACTTTGTTGACTACTCTTTTTGTGAGCTGCTTGTTTTTTTATAACTGATTTATTATAATAAATCAATAACATTTTTTCAAGTGTTTATTTCTTATTTTTCCTAGTTTGTGAAAAAGATCATGTCATACAATGTGATTACTTTTACAAAACCAAACCTCGATTTTTCGATCATTTTAAAGTTGTAAATGTGTTAAAAATGGATAAAGTAAACAATATTTAATGATTATGATTTAAAAAAATTCTTACTCTGGAAGCATGTCAAAATGTGAGATCTTCCACTCCTATGCAGAACAAATGAAATCACATCATATGACATGATAACTCCTCAAAGGGTTAACATAAAAATTGTTTTTGTGCTCAGTACTGTAGCTTCAAATGTGCCAGTTGGAGGTGACATTTATTTTGTTCATTCTTTTGTTGTTTGTAAATTACTTTAAATTCTTCCGTAATGTTCATTTTGTTTAGTATTATATTACTGTAATTGTGATAGTTATCTATTTAGTGCTCAGCATATGAGGAATAGATTGTGTTTATATTTTTGCTATCTAAAAAATCTGCCACTCTGGCTGATATAGTATTCTTTGATGTCGCCAAAAATTAAGCTTAAGTATGCTTCCATTTAAATATTTATCATGGTTGGGTTAGTGGGGTTTTTGAATATGTTACGGGTTTTTTTATAGAATGATGATGAAGCTATTTTTATGTTTACATTTAACGAATTCGAGTTTCGTACTGTTTATATTACATATATGATATGTAAAAAATAGTGTAATTAGCTGGCCTGATGATGCTGCCTCAAAACTTGTAGCCACTAAATTCAAAAAGTAGTCCACTATTAACTAAATCAAGGTATGTTATATGATTAAGGCTACTCCATGAATATAGAGACAAGATGGTGGGGCCAGCTGATGATCAACCGACAATATATTCTAACTATCATCGATCCTTCTATACATACAAGTTTACGTATCGGATGTTTTGAAGGTATCGATAGCCTCTTAAGATGCAGTGCTTCCCTGCTGGCTTAAAAGTAACTTTTTATATTACAGTGAAATGGAAAAAAATAATTTCTTGAAATATCATATACAGAACATATATTACAAAATAAGGAACATATTACAATGTTTATACATAGTTACATTCTTTCAACTTAAATTAATTTAACCATATATGAGGATCAGAGACTGCTACTCCTATTGGCCAATAGACGGTAGTGTATACAGTTTAACCTTTTTTTTCTAAAACAGAAGATATACTACAAAATAAATTAAAAAAATAACACCAAGAAAATATTTGTCAACAAATATAATATAAAACATAATATTATTTCATTTCATGCTTGTATTATTTTTTGTGGCATGTTTGTATTGTTTTATTGCATTGAAACGGGAAAACCTAATACATTGTAAACAAGTAACATACACTTATAACAACTTCATATACCTAACATAAAACATAACATTCATTTTAAAACTCTCTCTTTCTTCGTTTTCAAGATAGATATTGTATTGTCTTATAATATAAGGATAATATTGTATTCTAGAGAGAAAATATGCACAACTACTAAAATAAAATGCTTAAGGAACTGCTCCACAACCAGAGTTTAGGATTATAGATCTATCCTCTGTTATAATATCTTTCAATTTCAAACCTATTTGATTACACTTACGAGTTATTGGAACAATATTTCAAGAGTGGACGTTTCCCAATTATAGAATGAATTTATTTATATTTAATGCTATACAAAGGGAATTAAAATGTATAGATAAATTTTGTTAGGATAATGAAGACATTTTTTACATAAAATGAAATTCTGGAATTTCATATACAAAGGACTTTGATAGTGTTTAAATTTGCTATCTGATTATGTAATTGGATAATTATTTTTTGCAACAAAAACGTTGTAGGAGTAACTCGAGAGAGTTGATGAAATGGAAATGATTTATTCTTGGATTTTCTGTTTACACTAATTATTCATTTATATAATAAAGAATAATTTCTACCTAGGCTGAAGCCTGTGTGCAAGTAGTGAGTTGGATCTTTCAATGTGATTTGATCTAATCTATTTTTTGACAGACATGATAATTTCATATCCTTTATTCTGTATGCGTTTTCGGCACACTCTGTGAACAGCCACCAAAGCTTACCTTCTATTAGCTAGCATCCCAAAGCTATGCCAATTAGCAAATGAAATATCGCAATATATGGAGGACTTTAATATTGGAATCATCATTTAAGCTCTTTTGAAAAAATACTTTAAAATCTCTTAATACGTTATACAAAATGAAATATTTCGTTTTTAATAAATTAAGAAATAGTGCAGGTACTGTGTTAAAAAATAAACAAGTACTCGTATAGTATTCAACTGAAAGTGTATACCTCGCTATTATCAAATTTTAAAATCCCCCCTGCAGAGCCTTAAGCACTTTTTGTTGTTTATAGTTTTATACATACTTCATTAACTAATGAAATCGTACTTCGACATTTTTAAATACATAATATATTTAAAATTGTCAACAGACAGTTTTGATTTCAATGGCTAGCAGGCATGTTCCAAGAATATAAATATGATATTTAGATTGTTATAAAATTGAATATACAACTTTTAAATCTAGCATCGAAGGTACGATGCTAACCTCACTACATAATCTATTGGACACTCACACAAATATTATTAGAGATAGAAAGTTACCACCTTTAACAACTAACTAGACATAATTTAATCATATTGCACATATTTTAATGATTCATGGGTAAATAAACGAATTACACACAGAAATCTATTTTTATCCACACTGTTTAAACCGCAATTATTAAAATTAATAAATAATGCATCGACATAGCGTATATACCGTTGAAGTAACACAATACTCAAGAGATTTATTGAGAGACCCTTCATATTATTTTTTAAGTCTACCTGCAATATTTATGGAATATTTGAAGATGTCAAATACACAATTATTTACACAATAAAGAGAAATACATTATCTTATCTACTATGTAACATTTCTTATGGTACTAGAGACATTCGGTTAAAAGAATAATTTAAACAGTGTCAAAAGATACAATTACAAGTTATTACATTCTATGTATGACATTACAAGAAACAAATATTTAAATTTTAAGGTTCGTTGGAACATGGATGAAAAGGAGCAGTTAACAAATTCAAGTAAAACAGAGAACGTTATTTCCAATAAAGGCACTATACCCGTAATTAATTTGAATTGCAATGTGTTAGAAGAGGCCAGATGGTAGGAATCATTTTATTCAATAACAGATAGTAATATATTTATTCCTGTTTAAAGCTTTGTATATCACATACTTCTTCTCCCGTGTATTGTGTCCACTGTTAACAACAAACCTACGAGTGAAACAGCTCGTTAGGTACATTTAAGGTTCAGTTCTCAACATTTTGAACTTATAGACTACTTGAAGTTCAAACTGTGATAATACCAATGTCTTTTGTCACCCGCTCATTACTCATAAAAAATGGGTGGAAAAAAACATGTATTGTCACAATAGATAAAAACTACAACAATTAGGTCTATTAATGTTAAATTTCGTCCTGCTCTAGCGTTTCCTCCATTTGTTTTGTAAATGGTCTCTAGGTTGTATAACTTTGAAAAGGCTTTTATGTGTTTAAAATTAAATACAAATATACAAAATCATAATTTTACTCAATGGAATGAAAAGGAATTATTAAAAGATACCCTATATTTAAAAAATCAGGTAATCGAAAGCTTTCCCTTGAATATGGCAGAAGTTTTTTCTAAATTGATCTGGCATTGTGCGTCACCTTCAATTTTGTTTGAAATGAAAGTAGTAGTCAGTCTGTTGATTAGTTTTCCTAGTAATTCTTATAACTTTCAGTTTAAAATTTTTGAAATAAAAACTTCTATTGGAGCGCCTAACTAGCCTCTTTTGTACGGGAGTAAACCTCTGTTCTGCGCCAGCAAAAAATCACCACGTTCTAAGTCTTATTTTTAATTTGAATTACATTTTTAACAAAGGGATCGAATGGCCGCTATGTCAGAGTGACGTTATAAAAGATGTACCAACAGGAAATCGTATTTTTGTTAGCTTCAGTGAAAGGCCAAACAACTATACAGTATTACCTTTATTGACAACATTATTCATTACGTTTATTAAAAAGAAAAACTAAACTTTTCTTTTAATGTACAGTAGGGTCCCGGTAATTCGAGCTAATTGGAGCTGAGGTCACATCGAATTATAAATTAGGTAACATTGGTTAGTGTGTAAAGTTTTAATGAGTAAATAATTAGGTTAAAAATTTAAATACACGGACTGTGTATTAAAAAACTGTAGCATTACTTTACACTAAAACTACAGTACATATTAAACCATTAACCTTTTCCCTTATACTTTTTACATGATTCCTAGTTAACTCTTAATTAAATTATGCTACAAAGAAGTATGGAATATAATAGAGGGAAGAGAAGGGACGAGATAGGCAATATGGTTGCTTTGTAAAGTAACTCAGAGGGGTTAATTTATCCTGTGCAGGCCTTAGCCAAGTGGATAGCGTGGTACCTTCCTGATCAGAAGATCCCGGGTTCGAATCTCGCGAGACAAGGTAGGTTTGAGGGTATTAGGGCGGAAGTAAAGCAAATGGTAGTTGGCTTGCTTCGAAGCTAGGATATGACTAGTTATCTGGTCTTAAGGCTTGGGATGTTTTGCATAATTTTACTGTAGTATTTCTGTATATATATATATATATTATTAAAAAAAACCAACCGACGACATATGGGGGAATAATAGTACACTGCAGAGGACACTACTTTCATTCATCCTCAAATACCTTAAAATTCATAAAAATTTGGTTTATCCTATTAATTGAACTTTTAGTAATAATCCTGTGTTGGCCTAGAAGATGCAGTGTTTACATAGTACATAGTTAAAATCGATGTCGGAAGACATCTGACAATGGATAGGAAGACCAATTTCAGTATGTAGGAGGATGTCCAACTGAAGATAGAAAAGGATTAACTTACTGTATTCGCAACAATTTTAAAGTGTCAAAATTACTGTGGGGGTGGGGACAACTGTCTGATCACAACTACGTAAATTTCTCGCTAGGCTATATGATATGAGTGGTTTATCCCACATTTTTGTCTCGTCCTAACGCTTTCCCAGTAAGGTCGTGGGTTTAGTTACGCACAGCTGACAGTACATTTATTTGTTCAGTGGCATCACATCCTAATAGGTGACGTTTACTACAGTATGATATATTTACAAAACATAAAAATTAATTAATGTTTATTGAAAAAGTAAAATATTTTGTAGATTTATGATGTTACTCGTGGTTAAAATATTTATTGACGCTAAAACAGGGGTTTAAAATAATGTAAAAGATAGTGATTTAACCATACGTAAACAAATATTACGAGTTGACGCATTAGCCGAGGCCGTTAAAACAAAGTTCGACTTGACTTTTATTATTACTTTCAATCTACAATTAATAATCCGAGGCATGCGTAAAAGTTTTATTTTATGTTAATATTATTATATATTAAATCAGAAAAGTACATTACACGACGTGGGAGGAAAAACAAAGGATGTCTCGGATAGCAAGTAAATTGTTGCCTGAGCCATTGGAGAGCTATCTTAAGCATTCTTTATTTATTCCCAAGTGGCATATACTATTTTTTTATTTATATGTTTCTTGGTATGAAAAAAAATTTGATAGAGAAAGGGTTGTAGCACTTCGGGGTCACTATTTTGAAAACAATACGGGCAGCCCGAAGGGTTTTTTAAAATAAAAAAAATTTAAAGTGTTTAATGATATAAATCATGTAGAATTTTTTTTAAATATCTTAATAAAAATTATTTTAATACATTTTGCAAATTATTTTTATAAATAAAAAAAAAACTTATTATCACCAAAGAAGTTTACACTTGAACCGAGTGGTCACAACAGGCCATATATAAAAATAGTAAGAATAGTAACTATATCCTCTGGCTGAACAGTTTTTATTTATTTCCATTATATTTTCTAACTTTTTTAAAACTTGCCTAACATTCAATTTATACACTCCACCATATTAACTAAATAATATAAATACACAAAGACTAAACCTCCCAAAAATAACAGACTTATATTGAAAATTAATCTAAGAAAAACATGATGTAAAATATTGGTGATTGGCGATTTGCTATAGCATGAGCATACAAAACACATAACTGTAGTCATTACATTGTTTCCTAATGTTACAGTAATGACTTAATATCTTTGCACATCAAATAACTGGTGTTATTAACCTCCTTCTACCGAGGGGGTCGGCCCTCCGGGGATCAGAAGAAAATATTTAATGACAACTTCTGTCAAGTTCTGCATCATTCATTTAAACGTCAGATTGTTTTGGGAATAATATCGCAAACGAGACCTCTGAAGGATGATCCAGTCAGAATTGATGGTAGTTCAAAAGTATTTGAAGGACATTTTCAATACTGATATCTACTTTTAGGTTTTAAGCAATATTACTGATCCATTTGTACATATAACTTTTAAAACTTTAATATACCATTAATTTTGACCAGAACAATCTTTTGGGGTCTGGTTTGTGGCATTGTTCTCAGAAAAAATAAGCTGCTTAAAACAACGTTCAACTTGACATATGCTGTCATTAAAGACTTTCTTCAGACTCTTCTTTGTGAGCCAACCCACTTGGTAGTAGCAGGACACTGACTACACGGAAACTTTCCTAGCAACAATCATGATGTGCAGAGTTTAATATATTAAATATATATATATAATAAGTAACTCTTGTTGTTCAAAAGTTTTCAAGCCATCCTGGGACTTAAAACCATTAATTTAGTATACTTCTCATACAATATACTTTGTAGACTATCAACACTTGCAATATTCTACTAAGTAAATAATCATATGCATTGGATATTAAAAAAAAAAAAAAAAAAGAAACAACGCATAAAATACATTTTTATTAAGTAACTCCATGCAATACTAATCCTTTAGAATAGCACATGACCGTTAATAAAGTATTATTATTGATAAACTGCCACATTTGAAAACACTGTAATGACCAATTTATTTTATATCTAATAATATTTGAGCAGTACATAACAATAACTGTAAGTTGACCATCATCATAAAATTAAAACCCCATATTTTCAATTTATTTACATATTTGAATGTTAAATTAGTTTGAAAAAAACAGTTAAGAGTATGAGATAAAGATAATAAAATATAATGCATTCAAAAACTGGACCATTCTTTAGAAAGAACTAGGTTTTGTTAATAGATGTGTTTTATTTCTTAAGCTTAATTTGAAACCATATCAGACTTTTCCTCAAATCTAATTAACTTTTTTTATTTTACTAATGTTGTTTTTACAGCACAGTCCAACTTTATTTCTTTTAAAACCGTTTTGTTTTTTAAGCATGGCTTATATTTTGGTTGTCGTATCTTGCTTATTTTAGGACCTCAGAAATTAAGCTGCTTTAATTTCTCTTAATATAAACCTAACTTCTCTTTCAACTTAGAATATTAACTTTGAATGCAGGCATTCTGAGAGTAACAGCGTCCGTGAGTAGACTCATAAATGGGGGGAATTATGCTTGCCTTTGCCTTGTGTGTTTAGTGTTAGTTTAGTTTAGAGAGAGTTCATTTAATGAACAATGTTAAATCAACTACCCGTTTACCGCTTCTTTATCGAACCTTCTCACCACCAACCATCCTGACAACGCCTGTACGTCCGCACAAGGACAGAAAGGTACAACCCGACCAGGGAAAATGCCATCGTGTAAACATTAGGGGTGTGCAAGATTAAAAATTTTTGAATTCGAGCGAGAATGGGATGTTGTTTAATACAAGAGCTGAGGTTTCGGAACAAGCGAGAAACGAAAATTTATTAAATACAATTTATCGAGATCAAGAAAAAAATTAGAGTGTTTTAGGGACAAGAATGAACCAAAATTTGAATCATGAGTTGCGAGCAAGAAATATCAAAATACCTTTTTTTATATATTTTTTACATCATTGAAAAAAATATAATATATATATATGAGGAGATATATTAATAAGTTGACCTTCTTTCGATTTGATATTAGTACTAAGTTTATAAAAGATAATTACAAATACAATGTATCTCATAAACATGTACTTTAAAAGTCGATTGATAAACCTTTGCAGTACTTATGGAATAAAGTACATTAATTTTTACACAGTTTGGCATTATTTATTTTTCTAAAATCCCAAGGTTAAGCCATTTCTCTTCAGTCTCAAGGTAATTTAATAAGATAATGCGATATCTAATCAGTTTGAGATATTGAGATGTTTTGAAAACTTCATTTCATTCTAATGTAACATTTAAGTTTTTATAAAAAGACTAAAAATAAAAACGAATCAAGAAATTTATGGCTGAATCGAGAAAAGTACAACTGAGAAATGCATTTTATTCTTGGAAACGAGACGATTATAAAGTTATTTCTCGTTTTACTCAAGAGTTTCGAGATCTTGCGCACCCCTAATAAAAATTGTTATCTACGAAACTAGTAACAGAATTTTTATTTCAAATCCCTTAATTTTCAAAGTTGTGGAAGGCATATAAATTACTAAACAATATTAATTATGACATTTTGTTCTGCACTCAGACAAGTAAAAAATATTTTCCCTTATCATAATTTACAAAACAATTAAATCATAGTTTTTTACTGCCTTTCCAAAATGTTCCACTTGATTATTTTATTCAATAAAAACTAATAATGATAAATACCTCAATATTTACGTATTGTCAATATTAACAGCATTTATCAAATTGTATCTACACACAAGTTTATTATGGTGTTACTTGTTCGAGTATTTGAATAATACAATTAATGAATCGTAGATCATTTATTCCTCAAATAATTTACAGTTAAACTTGGTTATAGCATCAACTATGGGACCGAACGCATGTTGACGCTACGTCAGAGTGACGTTATAAAGATCATATTACAGGAAATCATATTTTTGTTAACTTGAGTGAAAGGACAAGCAACTATACAGTATTACTTTTATTGACAACACTATTCATGAAGTTTATTAAAAAGAAAAAAAATTACTTTTCTTTTAATGTACAGTAGGGTCCCGGTAATTCGAGCTAATTGGAGCTTGAGGTCACATCGAATTATAAATCAGGTAACATTGGTTAGTGTGTAAAGTTTTAATGAGTAAATAATTAGGTTAAACATTTAAATACATGGACTGTGAATTAAAAAACTGTGGCATTACTGTAATTTAAAAAAACACTAAAATTACAGTACAGTAAAACCCCGGTTAATCGAACTCGGGTCAATCGAAACCCGGATTATACGCTTCTGAAAATCGGAAATCAAAAAATAATAGCCCTATCGTATGTACAATATTTAATTTTTGTTTTTTTAATCAAAATTATAACCTTTTTCTACAATTTAAACATCTATTAGAAATTAAGTAGCGGCTTTAAAAAAAATGTGCGAATATCAAACTTTGAACTCGGTTTTCTCAGAACTAAAAAAAATGTTAAAAGTTCTCCTTTCCTTTGATGTCAAGCCGCCTATTTTCTTCCTCTTGAGAATCAAACCTTAAAATAAACAAACTAGGCTTCACACGTTTATTTATACGCACAGAGTACCTAAAACTTTATTTTTGACGTTTTCCACACAAAAAGTAGGTTGAAACGTAATCTCTCCTACCCCTACAAAGAAACAACAATTCACACCGATATTGTCCGCTATATTATCGCAAGCAAGCGGCGAGGAAACGATCACAGCTAAGTAAATGTCTCGCTAGGCTATACGATACGAGTGGTTTATCCCACACTTTTGTCTTGTCCTAACACTTTCCCACTAAAGTCATGGGTTTAGTTACACACAGCTGACAGTGCATTTATTTGTTCAGTGGCATCGCATCTTAATAGGTGACTTTATTACAGTATGATATAATTACAAAACATTATAATTTAAAAATGTTTATTGAAATTAAAGTCAAATATTTTGTAGATTTATGACGTTATTACTGAGTGGTTAAAATATTTATTGATGCAAAAACAGGGGTTTATAATAACATAAAAGATAACGATTTGACCGGACCTAAAAAAATGATTCTATGCCCGAGTTGATTAGTCGAGGCCGTTAAAACCAAATTCGATTGTATATAAAAAACAAAGTTTTATCAATCTATTGTGTCGTAATGGTTCATAACTGCACAGACTTATTGTCACAAACACATGTTTAATCTGTACTTGCATCAATCATAAATAGAACTAACTGCGCCTTCAAAACATGAAAGAGTTGAACTTTGATACAAAAACATTATTATAAATATTAACCAGAACAGTATTATAAATACAATATCTAAAATATATAAATAATGTTTATAACAATGTAAGTACTAATCCCTAAAAAAGAAACAATGAACTCTTAATTACTTTTTACTTAATAAAATAATGAAATCAAACGCTTCGCACAAGGCGGTAATATGTTTCTTACTTGATTTAATCTTTTTGTTAGTACATTACTAACTACAGGACAAAACAATTGATGTGATTAATACATTTTAAACATTTGTTGCACCACTTCATAGTGTGCAAAACCATGGGTCTACATACAAAATCTGATATTAGGCGAATCCTTTCGTTAAGATTTTCCAATGAAAACAATAACAAAATTAAGGGGTTGTTTCTTCAGTAATAAAAAAATACAGGGGTTAAAAAAATAAGTCCAATTAAATTTGGGTTAAAAGTTGTAAACTAACGACAGTAAAAAGACAAGAGGAAACAGTAGGAATTTCAACTTACTTAAATTTTTGGTTGAAGATGCAAGTTAATTTGGGAGAGGGCATCAGCAAAGAAAAGTTGCCAATTAATTGTGAATATTGCGGATAGCTGATGTGACTTTCAAATTTGTAATCACTAAAAGATTTCTTTTAAAGAATAAAACTCGGTGTTTTGAAATTATTTAAAAAAAAATCTTTACTGAAACACTATTGTTTAGATAGTTAAACTATTAATAGTGATTAAACTATAAAAGCTCAAAACGTATAATTCATTTTATAACGTCTTACTTTATGCAATTCGATAAAAAAATATTATATTTAGCACGGTCGAAGAAGGTCCCATCCATAACTACAATTACTGACTGCAATCCCAGACACAATGTTTCTTTTTACCAAAATGTTGAGAACTGTGAAATATTTGTTGCTAACTTAATAGGGCTTTCAGCTGGTCTACGATATCGCTTGTCAAGATCAATGAGAGATATCAGAGACCACACTGTTTTAAGGTGCTGATGACAAGGTTTTTAGCCTTAAAGAAAAACATTGCAAAGAAAACACATACGCACATTGACACTCGTAACTTATAGTGTTTTACATGTACAAAATTTGAATCCTTCAAAAGACCTAGTAGCTAGGAACCTGAATATTTTTTAATACTTTATGGACAGTAAAATGTAAATCTAAATTCCTTTGTTCTTGCCCAGTTATGATGAAAAATTAAAATTCCTTGCTATAACACTTTTACTTCGGTTAGTTCAAGCATTTGAATTTTGACATGCAAAAACTTTCATTGTTGATTGTATATTACTACCGGGAAAAACCGTCCGTGTACAATTTTAGACTGTTCTTTCGTGCTTCTGAATCCCTTAACACAAATTCAATATTACACTTTCACCTCAAAATATTTTGTTACAAATTCTACACCAGTAATCTGTACAACCGGAAGCAGGCAAGATTAGTCCTGTGCAGATATTAATTTAGAAGTTTAAATTAGAAATTAGATTAGTTGAATCAATTTAAAAGCAACTGATGGAATAAATAATTTGATTAGGCTTAGTAACTAATTAAAAATTTAAGTCAAATAATAAAACTAACAAACATTTCCATTGTATAGTCAGATATACAAAATAAGATGAAATACAAGTCAAACTAGTACACAATGATCCAAAATGCACTGTACAAAAGCCAAATCAGCAATAATTTTTCTCACTTACCTAATTTTCAATAATCATAGTTTAGTGCCATAATTTAAAATCCTTAAATAAATTTAAAATTATTCATGCCATTATTTCTTTTCTTCTTCTTAATGTTAGTCTACTGAAGATGGTAAAGTAGCCTACATATGAAGTTAAAGGCCAGAACCTATGCAACTGTGTTGGAAGGTCTAGCTGTAGTAGACCAAATGTTAATCACTGTGCAAAATCAGTTTTGGCTCTTAAACATAACTGCAACTTACTAGTTATGAGTACATTTAAATTATGAGTGTCTAACATATTTTAAAAATCAAATTAAGGGATTTTTTTGTAAACTTTGCGGACCTATACGGGCCAAATTGAGAACCTTTTTAACCGCAAAATGTATTTATATTAGCAAAAATACGCAATAAAAAGTAATTTAAAGTGCAAAGGTGAAAATTAGCAAACTTAAACAAGTTTCAAATTGCGCTAAATTCATAAAATAATGGCCGAAGAAAAAGATGCCTAAATATAATCTGTACGGTTTAATGAAATGCCAGCATAAAAACATAGTTTAAAACTCAACAATGCAAACCCATGACAGAAAATGTCACAAAGAATATTTGCACTAATTTTAAGAGTTTCCGGCTTCAAAAGGCAACAACGGAAGTCTGAAAAAAAGCTTCAACCCAAACGATTTGAGCTTGATGATGAAAAAACGTTACGACATATTTTAAACAGCAAAGCCATACGTTACGGAAATTACATAGTTTGCTTTTAGATTTGCCAATTATTATTCAAATCCCTCAAAACTTTGTGGGATCATTCCATTGTTTACATAAACAACTCTTTGAATATGTTTTTCTAAATAGGTGGCCTAATAAAAAAATAGAGGACTTTTACAAACTTCTGTGCCCTTATAAAATTCTGTGACTTTTCAGGGACTTCTATGACCGGTAGACACTCTGCTGTAAATTGAAAAACATATAACGACCATCGGATGAAAGTATCCGAAATCCTATTATACTACGAATAGTCCGTTATCTGCACAGCACTACTTGAACCTGTACGGTTATTTTTTAAAATATTCACATCTTTTATTTGCTTTCAGGAAAAAACTAAAAATTGATTGTCGGAGTGAATGTGTAAAGTAAGTTTTCACAAGCACTTAACAAAGCCCATAATTATCATTAGCAATTGTTATACATATTGGAATGAAGGTGTACAGTACATAAGACAGGAACTCTTTTGTAGAGTAACCGTTTCCATTCAGTGGCCGTTTAAAAGTAGTTTCAAACAACAATCACATTACAAAAATATATCAACAAATAACCTTTATTGTAGTGAACGAGTCAAAAGATATATTAGCAATATTATGCCAATGTTCACTCGATGGTGATTACAACAAGTTTTTTTTTACCAAAGCAGGAACTACTAACTAATTGGACAGCACACTGAGACAAATATTATAGAAATTTATTGAGAAAACTGTGAGGTAAGTAAGAGGAGCTCCTTCGTTAACACCGAAGTAGTACTGTATTAGTTTATACTACACAATATTCATACGGAGCTGTGTAGTCGTAGAGAGAACAAGGCTTGTATACGATCCAAGGTACCAAACTAATAATATATTTTATCCTAAATACACAAAATTATTAACATTCCAAAAGCAATCGAGTCCTAAGACACTATTTAGGGCTAAGAGAGTATTACATAACACATTTTCACATGTAACATTAAAAAAAAAAACTCGGTTCAATATAAATAAAGTAGGTATTTACATACAGTATATATAAACCCCTTTTATCTCGGTGGTCTTGGAATCACCCTATAATTAGTGGTCCTGTCCTGTTCATCTCTTATGATTTATTTTCAGTAAATTCATTTACAGAAGCTTAAAAGGAACAACAAACAACAATCGACTATAACAATACAATGAACAGAGTAAAATAACAATTTATGCAAATTTTGGTAACAAAGGTCATAATTTCCAAAAATATATTACATTAAAAATGTGTTTTCTTGTTTCTTTAAAAAATAGTATTCTGAAATTATTTCTACATAACAATATAAATTATTTATATAACAGTATAAAACATTTGAGAGATAGTATAAAATGTAACATGATCTTTATTTAAGAAAAGACATGGATTGTGTAGTAAATTTTATCTTGAAATACGGTGTAATGGTACAGCTTAGATATTAAAACAGAAAACTGTCTTTCTTTTAAGATCAGCGAAATATATATCTCTTCCTGAAATAACCTAGATTGTGGCTATCGTCTACAAAAAATAATTCATAATACCTATGGGTATTACTATTACGTAAAATATCTGCTTTACAATTAGAATCTACACTGATAATTTCTCAATTAACTGAAAACAAATATTTCAGGAGTACAAGAACTAAAATATTAAAATTTTCATTTACTTTCAATTTACAACAAACATTAAGAAGTGAAGGCTTTAACCCTCCAACTGTTACATGTCGATAGATCGACGTTCATACGGTTCACGCGAATGGTAAACGTCGATTCATCGACGTTGTGTAAGCGATTTGTAAAATGCACTGAGTACCAGATCATTTTTCAGCAAACATATTGTACAGGCTCGATCGATACAGAAGATATCAGGCTTTCTATTAGTGCATATGCCACATTGATATCGTGTTTGTAAAAATAATACTAGCTGTTTGAAAAACCAACTTGTTATGCAACAGCTGATTCCGCTAGTTTTGTTTACTTGTGTGTTGAGTTAGCGTGTTTTTTTTTACTTTTGTTTGTTTGCATTTACTATGTGTAATACATTGAGGTCTAGTGAAATAGATTATTTGATTGATAATGATATTAGTGATAGTGGGAGTGACTTGGAAGCTGAAGATATTCCTTCCGACGTTTCTTTGGAAGACTTTTTGTCTGGCAACGATGATGATTAAATTCCAAACTTTGATGAAAGAGATGACTGATAGTGAAGAAATAAATCAAGGTAATGATATTTTATCTAGTCCTGTCAGGAAAATTTAATCAGTAAATGTTCCAACTAGGCCTACTTTGCAACATCCTAATCTCTGGGTTAGAGTGTATCCCCCAGAACCAGAAAAAGAGATAGGCCCTATGTTTACCATACAGTTTTTTATAAAAATTTCTTAAAATTTTTCATATTAGTAAAAAAAGTGTATATCTTCCAAAAGAATATAAGAAACAAAACAAAATGACTATTTTCAAAATTTGTTAAAATGATATTTAGTGAGCGCGAACATTTGTAAAAATGGTGAAACGATAGTTTTTAAACTTTCCAATGTCAACTTCATGTACATAAATCAAAGTATGTGATTATCATACATTCTTGTAGAACGTTATATCTGATTAAAATGATGTATAATTGTATAAGGTTTCCTTTTTAAGTAGATTTTGTACATTTTATGTTAATTATGCCTGTAAAAGTGCCGAAAATGGCCCAACATTAAGTAAAAAATGATTAACAGTTGGAGGGTTAAAGGACACCTTACAAAATCTGTAAAGTAGTGATAACATTGGTATTAATTGGTCTAAAAAGTTATTTTCAGTGTGTTGAATTTGCTGAAAATAAGGTTAATTGAAACTCAACAGATTAATTTATTTTGAGAGGTCATGACTTAAAACTTTAAAACGTAAACACATTTATTTTATGCAAAATTATTGTCTAGTTTAAATTCCTTAATGACTGTTCTCGGTGTATAGTAGAACTCCTTATACAAATCAATTGGGACCGGACCCAATCCAGATAATTGGATTTTTTCCGGAAAAAAGGGTCTATTTTAACCTTTTCAGGACTGGTTTCGCGTTTACGCGACTGGAGTAAACTATCTGCATATACTACGGCCGCGTATACACGTTTTATAACTTTAACGTTTGAGTACTATCATCGCGTTAACACGTTCACTGCTAAGAACGCACATGTGAGCTTGACACTGAACACTATGAGAAGCGGCCGACGCACAATGCATTGCGTGCTTCGCACGCCAACCCCCGTATTGGGAGTATTTTCAATACACAGTGCATTGCGTGCTTCGCACGCCAATTTTAAGCCATTGTGCTATGAACGCACATGTGCGTACGTTTTAAAATTTGAGTGAAAAATAAAGTAATTTCTACTCATTTAGGCTATAAATATAAAAAATAAAAGGTCAGCTTCTAGCATAAGAAATACAAAATTTGTGTAGCATTGAACGTGTTAACGCGACTGATATAGTTCTTTTACTGGCATTTACTACAATCTATTAGCTTTGAAATGAACTATTTCGAATATCGATAGGAGGTACTAAGTAACAGTAGAAAATTAGAGAATAAAATCGTGTTGCCGTTTGACACCTGGCGCCTACACCAGCTTCGCGGAGGGAAGGAAAGTAGCGCGCTAGACAGAACCACTATTTTGCAAATCGCAGTATGTTCCCGTCTTAGTTTTTTTTCTCTGAAATTCTGAAAGCGATAATCAGCGATTCAGATAGTTGGAGTTCGGATAATTGGAGTTTTACTGTACGGGAAAGGCCAAACCCCAAATCAGTGATTTTTCAATCCCTTTTCCAAACGTATTTCCCCATTGGAACTAAATTTCTTATAAAAAATTAAAACCTTTATTTGCAAAAAAAAAAAAAAATATGGTTTTCCCAAAACATTGTACTCTTTTGCAAAAATTTCCCCTCACCATTTCCAAACCCTTTATTTATTGAAATTAAATTTCTTATAGAAAACTAACACCTCTATTTGCACATAAGAAATATTTTTTTCAAAATTTAGTAATTTTGCTAAATTCACCACACCAAAGTACTGATGAATAAATAGACTATGTACCTTATAACATACTTATAACAAAATCTTTCGACTAATAATTTTGAATTTTTATACACATCTTAAGTATTTAAGTAATACCATTCAGTCATCAAATTTAAACAGTTGATACATGCAGTAGTATATACAGTACAACCTGTCATATTCGGACTAATGTGGCAACCAGCCGATCCGGATATAGCAAGGTCATTTATAAAGGCCCCAAAACAATGAAAGCCATTAATGTTGAATACTATTTTTAGATGTTTCAAGCGGTTTTTACTTGTATTTACTGTACTACAATGTAGTAAATAGGCTAACAAATTGACGTTCTGTACACAACCATAGATTATTGGTAATGAAAAGTAAACAATAAAAGAAAACAGTTTACATGGTAGAAATACACTTTTTAATTATTACAGTACAGTAATTAAATATCTAAATTATGTTTAAAGTATGTAGGTACAGTACTGTACTTATAAACACACTAGCTTTAAAAAAAATTACCGGTAGGCCTGCAGTTCGGCACAGTAAAATATAAATGAAGTTTTACTTTCAATACTATAAAGGAACGCTAATGGCTACATCAGTTTTTGAAAAAGTTGTGATTTTAGGGGAGAGAGTCATTGATCGTAAGAATAGACTAGGTGCGGCATTATTCTAACTGCAACTTTCAATTTGGACCCCATCTGCCACACAACCAAAATACGAAAATTTGTTTGGAGATGCGTCCGGTTATGGGAGGGTCCGGATGTGACAGGCCGTACTGTACCTTCAACTACATATTTTAATTTTTTTTATAAAACAGCCTTTAAAAAGCTGTATTAATTGATGCTTTGTAAATTATTTAAAGGTAAAATTAATTAACCAAAAATGATACAATGAATAAGACAGAGCTATTCACGTTTATGTTTTTATTTTATGCTATATTTTAAAATGTATTTTTATGACGGACTTTAAAAATTTATTTTAAGGACTGATTTAGTAATAATATTTATGCTTATGAAGTAAATAATCATACTAAAATAATAACATCATCCAATACAAATATCCACAGAAATTTAGGGAAAAAAATCTTTACACAATAATCAGTGTAACAAAGTTTAAAAAAATAAATTAAATAAACAGTTAAAAGCATGTGTCGTTTCTTAGCACGCCCCTATTCATCTAACAACTAAAACCCACCTATCTATTACAAATACATATTTAATATCTTGATGCTTAAAATGTTTTCTTTACCAATCCTCATAATCGTAGGAATTCACAATATTTTTTGTCTGAATTCCTGTCTTGGTGGTATAACAATCACATTTACAATATCTAAAAATAAGTATACACACAAGCACACACACACATTAATGCATACATGTATATATTTATCTGTAAGGTCTTATATGTGTG
>JAGFPH010000829.1:239046-264365 GCA_018207615.1 Philaenus spumarius
AAAAACATATAAAACGATACCCCACACTGAATTTTCAAAATTTTTATCCAAAAACGTGACGCCGAAGGATTACGACTTTTTAACTGTCAAAATCGGTTTTCCCGTACGCAAAAACATATAAAACGATACCCCTCACTGAATTTTCAAAATTGTGATCCAAAACGTCACTCCGTCGAGCTACGACTTTTTAACTGTCAAAATCGGTTTTCCCGTACCCAAAAACATATAAAACCATACCCCACACTTAATTTTCAAAATTTTTATCCAAAAACGTGACTACGATGCGCTACGACTATTTAACTGTCAAAATCGGTTTTCCCGTACCCAAAAACATATAAAACGATACCCCACACTGAATTTTCAAAATGTTTATCCAAAAACGTGACTCCGAAGCACTACGACTTTTTAACTGTCAAAATCGGTTTTCCCGTACCCAAAAACATATAAAACGATACCCCACACTGAATTTAAAAAATTTTTATCCAAAAACGTAACTCCGATGCGCTACGACTTTTTAACTGTCAAAATCGGTTTTCCCGTACCTAAATACATATAAAACCATAACGCCACACTGAATTTTCAAAATTTTTATCCAAAAACGTAAATCCGACGCGCTACGACTTTTTAACTGTCAAAATCGGTTTTCCCGTACCCAAAAACATATAAAACGATACCTTACACTGAATTTTCAAAATGTTTATCCAAAAACGTGACGCCGAAGCACTACGACTTTTTAACTGTCAAAATCGGTTTTCCTGTACCCAAAAACATATAAAACGATACCCCACACTGAATTTTCAAAATTTCAATAAAAAAACGTGACTCCGAAACGCTACGACTTTTTAACTGTCAAAATCGATTTTCCTGTACTCAGTTCGGAATATCCACATTGTGAGTCCAGTCCAGTACTGATAGCGTATTCGTAGTAGTCCCGGTAGCGGTGGAGTTGGAATGAAATGGAATGTAAGGAAGAAATATAAAGCCGGCAATCGCCGGGCAATATCGGCGGCCGCGGCAATCGCTTACACGGACGTATTTGCAGAGATCGGTAGTGGCCGGGCTCGGAATCGATGGAATCGGAATCGACTTTCACGGATAGTAAACATAACTAAAATAAACCTTAAGTTAAAACAAAATTTTCTTCAGTATTAACTACTAATCGATCCTATTATATTGAAACAAGAATACTATTGAGTATAATAAAATGTATCTATTACTGGATAGTAAACATAACTAAAATAAACCTTGAGTTAAAACAAAATTTTCTTCAGTATTAACTACTAATCGATCCTATTATATTGAAACAAGAATAATATTGAGTATAATAAAATGTATCTATTACTGGATAGTAAACATAACTAAAATAAACCTTGAATTAAAACAAAATTTTCTTCAGTATTAACTACTATAGTTCATTTCACCTCAGCGTGAGGCAAAACCAAATGACCATAATAAAACCCTTACCCTTAGGCCTATTGTGCGACATCGGGGATGGGCACTTGTCGTCTTCCTTTGTATTAGAGTTATTGCTGTTTGTCCCAGTGTCATTATGCAAACTTTTTTAATTGAAAGAAAAACTTAAAACAAAATATATCACTCGCTGTGTTTTGATGGCGTGATTATTTTTATACCAAATATGAAGGAAATCGGTCGATTTTGGGGAAGGAAAAGTAAATAATTAAATCCTATGTGTTTTCAAATATTTTTTATCATCATGAATACGGAAATACATTTTATATTTTCGTGTAGCCCATGCTCTGTTTGTCTATAATATTAAGATGTATTTAATTTTAATTGTATTTTATGCTCGATGTATATAGAACAGTTATTTAATAGTTTTACTTTTGTTTATATTTTAAGACTGCATTTAATTAACAAAAAAACTGGCAGGCCACTATAATGTGATGATTATTGTGTACAGTAGTAAGTAAGAGGTTTTTATAAAACTCAACATCATTATTCAGTGTAAATTTATTTCCGTATTCATGATGATAAAAAATATTTGAAAACACATAGGCTTTAACTATTTACTTTGCCTTCCCCAAAATCAACCGATTTCCTTCATATTTGGTATAAAAATAATCACGCGATCAAAACACAGCGAGTGGTATATTTTGTTTTAAGTTTTTCTTTCAATTAAAAAAGTTTGCATAATGACACTGGGACAAACAGCAATAACTCTAATACAAAGGCAGACGACAAGTGCCCATCCCCGATGTCGCACAATAGGCCTAAGGGTAAGGGTTTTATTACGGTCATTTGGTTCTGCCTCACGCTGAGGTGAAATGAACTATAATCGATCCTATTATATTGAAACAAGAATAATATTGAGTATAATAAAATGTATCTATTACTGGCTAGTAAACATAAGTAAAATAAACCTTTAATTAAACAAAATTTTCTTCAGTATTAACTACTAATCGATCCTATTATATTGAAACAAGAATAATATTGAGTATAATAAAATGTATCTATTACTGGCTAGTAAACATAACTAAAATAAACCTTGGATTAAAACAAAATTTTCTTCAGTATTAACTACTAATCGATCCTATTAGTTGTTAATAGGGGTTTGCAAGATCTCGAAACGCTCGAGCAGTAACTAGAAATAACTCAATATCGTCTCGATCTCGTTGTCAAGAATAAAATTCGTTTCTCGGTTGTACTTTTCTCGATTCAGCCATAAATGTCTCGATACGTTTTTTAAATCTCGAGTTTTAGATTTAGTATTTTCGTAAAACTTACAGTGTTAGATTAGGATGAAAAGAAAGAAACGGAAGTTGCCCAAACAAGTCAACAGGAGTATTGGGAGTATTTTCAATACACACTGCATTAAATGGAAATAACTTAATTACTAACTTATTAATAATAAACTTACTCCCATATACATTACATTTTTCAATGATGTAAAACGTCATTGTTATTTCTCTCTCTCAGCTCAAAATTAAAGTTTGGGTACATTCTTTCTAAATAGCTATTTTTGTTTTTCTCGATCTCAATAAAGTGTATTAATAAACTCTCGTTTGTTCCTAAAGCTCAGCTCTCGTCTTTTTCTCGATCTCGATAAATTGTATTTAATAAACTCTCGTTTCTCGATTGTTCCTAAACCTTTGCTCTCGTCTTTTTCTCGATCGCAATAATTTGTTTTAAATAAAATCCCGTTCTCGTCTCGAATTCAAAAAGTAAATCTCGCACACCCCTAGATGTTAAGAACTGACGTATTAGCTTGATTTCTAAATATGGAAAATAAATAATTAATGAAAAACAACTCATCATAACCCCATAGGCTCGCACTTAACCTGGCTCACATTGTGGTACATGACAAGAAAGACGGTTGAAAGCAGCGGTTTCCCAACAGGGATTAAAGTAAGAAGGGTTAGAAATAATAAAATTATACATTGGATGGCAGAAGACATAATTGGGTTTTGTCAACACGCTTTCAGCATTAGCTAAACCTCTTCTATCCTACTTAAGATAAAGTAGATTGCAGTCACCGAGTGAGACTATTTTGCGAGCTTTAACATTATCAGGATTAGATGGCCATTTGGATCGTTGCTGTAAGGTATTTAAATAGACTTGGCTCCAACTGTTGTATGAGGCTTCAGAGACAAGAGGGTTAAAGTAGTTTCAATTGATTATTATTGTAACTAAAAAATCAGTTACTTGAGTAATGTAGCCTATATTGATAAGCTGACATATTGGAAATTACATGAAGATTGGAACATGAATTTATTTCTATTTAGCTACAAATGGAGGAGGAAAGAGAATAAATATATAAATATGATATAATAAACTTGAATATCATCACTACACAAATCATTATAACCTTTAAACTCTTCCTCATTGGCTACGACATTATCACTTTTGTCATTCAACTTGGACCTACGCAGTTTATTCACTTCGGTAGAGTGTAAATTTGCTTCATCTTTCTCTCTACTCATCTTGACAACTTCAAATAATATATAAAAGTCATAAAAACTAAGCACAACCTATAAAAAACGACACGCTAAAGTAGATGCCGTCTCACCTAAGTCAGTCAGGTGCTCTCTAGTGTTTGCTGACAGACCTTGATAAACTTTGTGCGAAAGATCCTAGTCCTCAGTGAAGGAATTATTATTCTTTGTAGCTCCTAAAGGTCATTTAACATCTTATCGCTCTTATTACCAATCAAAAATTTGAAGTCGTACAATTTTCAATTCTGAACATCTGTTCCTTCAGAAAAGAAAAAAAAAATATTTTCTGGAGTCAAATTTATTCTTTTGTTCATACAAGGGAAGGATTTCCAACTTTTTGGCTCTATCCATAACTTCCTTCACAAGGAAGATTTTTCCTCTTGAGAAGTGCAGTTTAAGAATTTAAAAACTAAAGTTCTATTAGATTTAGGGTTCATAAGATGCTTAACAAAAAATCAAAATCAAAAGTACCTACTTGGTGTAATTAAAAGTATACAAGAGTTAGAATCCGATTACCTCACAGTTAACAACAATAGGTTGAAAATTACTCTCGCCTGATTGGTTCATTTTAAAATGTAACATTGTAGCTGGACATTTAATATTCTAGTGTCACTTCAGATATCCTGTCCTTTAATATTGTGTTCCAGTTTCTTCATTATAAGTAAGCTCGTATTGGATATTTCTAAAAGCACTTTCAGTTTCTTCAAGACTAAACCCTTTAAACTAATTAATTTCTAAAAACATTTCCCTTAAACAGTACCCTCCACTACTCAAGTTTCGCTAAATCCACTCGCTTATCTTACTGACAAAAATCAACAGGTAATCTCTGATTTAATAAACGACTTCACTGATGTCCTCACCAAAGAATTAGGTCTGTCAAATCTAATCAAGTATAATAACATCCAGTTAAAAGATAACCTTCAGGTCAAAAGTCACCCCCATCAGCTAGCCAAAGGAACATATCAGATTCCTTGTAGATAAGAAAATAGTAGAAACCAGTACATCAAATTATTCATCTATAGCTTTTCTCCTTCACCATCAAAAACTAAACCCTCAATGATTATAGATTACCGTAAGCTGAACCAACATATAGTAATTGAAGCCCAGAAGCTTCCCTAATTGGTTTTTGGCAGCCGGTAATTTAAGTCTCGATAATCTGAGGTTCCGTGTAATTCAAGCCACAAATAGCATTGAAGGTGACCATGCATTGTGACACATTTTTGCTGCTTGAAGGATAACGATCTTTAAACTTTTGTAATCCAATGAATCTGTCAAGAGTGTTTGTACAATAAGTCACCGGTATAAATGCTTAACATTTTTTATAATGCCCTGATCCATTGGCTGTAGTTACGTTGTTCATATAAGTGGGATAGAGTAATGCGCAGTACAAGTGTCAATAAACAATATGATTGTTCTGTTCTGTTTACAAAAGGTTTTGCCGAGATTTAACAAGAGACAGAGATTGGGCAGAGCATCAATGACAAACTACAGTATCGGTACCTAGAGAAATCTCGGAAGGCAAAATTCTTGGAAACCGGTATCGCGTCTAGAATTACAATACGTGTACAAAGACGTTAAGTCGTGCCCCCTATGTCCAGCCCCCTTTCTACCTGACAGTGACCACAGAGAAGAAAAATACAGAGGAAACATCTAAGCGTGCGCGAATTGGGTGTCTAGCACTCGACACTGGTATCTACATTAGTAGTTCCCAGAGTCGCCATGAGAGGGCAGCATCGTCGCTGGCCCCTCCCCTACCCCCCCTCGCCTCCTGCTGCTAGCCCCTCGTCCCCTCCAGCACCGCGCGACACTCGCCTGACTCAAGGTTGTTAATGTACTCTAACAACCTTGCGCCCGACTCCCTGGCTGTCCTCGCTGCTACAATAAGTAATTGTAAAGGAAACTTGTCACAAACATGTTCTGTATTTGATTGTCATGTAGCAATAAATGTAAAACACTTGAACAATAGTACAAAATAAGTTAAATGGATTATCAAAGTAAATCAATAAATGTTTTAATTATACTTTAATTAAAACTCCTAAATCCTTATAATAGTTGCGGGAAATGATATTAATTTTAGTACACAGGATTATAAAAGAAAATATGATAAAGTTGAACGTGTTTAATCTCTTGGTAGGAATGATAAAATGGTTTACAATTACTGTAATTCATAGACTATAAAAAATACTGTAGCCTACTCTACTTAAACATAATAATTTGGTCATTTCATAATATAAAGACGATAACAAATTACCACATTATACAATTGTATTTTTAGAATGAATCTATTGACTATCGACTGTTGGATAAATGATTGGTAGAAGATAGTATTACCTTCAACAGTAAACTATGAGCATATTATTATTTTCAAAGTAGGCCTAGTAGAAAGCACAAACTAATCTAAAGAGCATTCCCTCCCGTCAATACGAAAAAAATAGGTATATTCAAAATGTAAACTGAATGAAAATGTACATATAACCAGAAGACCTATATACAGTTTTATGAAAATAAAACTTAAATCAAAAAAGTAATATAATGTATCTAACTTTCTTGGAAGATAAAATTTCAAAAAAGTAACGTTTTGTTCCATCGTCGCAGACAATTCGTGGATGATTTTATACTAGTTTAATCGGTGTGACTTCACACCCGTACTATACAGATTATGTTACCATTTCAGTAGTTATTTTAACAGCTGTTATTGCTATTTACCTCCATTTGAATGTATTAACTCCTATTTAAGAAAATCTATCTTAACAATCTTGATTATGCATACCGTATTAGAAACATTAGTCACTTTATTTGACTAGATATTAATGTTCTTTGTTTTTGTGATTATGTTTCTTATAGACTATACCCTACAATACGTTCAGAATTAAATTTTTCCATCAGTTAAATTAAACTGCTATTATTGACTTTATAGGCCTACACTGCAACAAATATTAGGCTAGTCGGTAGGGGTAATTTTAGACCAAACGATGCAGTAATTTACAATACGGCTGATTCTTTTTATAAGTACAATAAAGTATGTAGATTAACATACAAAAGTTTACCAGTCTATCGATTTCCCAAGTCAAAAAAATTGAGACAATTTTTTTTCTTCAAAAATTCTTAATATTTCGGGCTGGGATTAAGATAAATAAAAATAAAAAATACCACCCTGTAGGGGGAAGTGTTTTTCAATAAAAAGGTCTTCTGTAATTATTTTGCCCGAGTAATGGTTTGTTTGGAGAAAATTTGCAAAGTATTATTAAAAAGAAAATTATTAAAAAAATCAAAATTTAATAATAGTACAAGTAGACATTTGTGTGGGAACTCGGTGCAGGTTAACCAATTTTGACGGATTTTTTAAAATTTGTTCGTCTCGATGAGAAGAAAAAAGTTTAAAAAATGTGTTTGTGTTCTACCCCCCCCCCTTAATTTTGTATTCAATAAAACAGTCCTTTTTTAAGTGCCTACTCACTAAAATTACAAATACAGCTAAAAACAAATAATTGGCCCTACGGCAGAAATCACAGAAAAGGGAAATCTCATTCATATATGTAGAGTTGGCTCATTCTAAATTGGCTGAATTTTAATATATCGAATTCAAACTTGACATAGAAGTTAAAATATATATTTTAAAAATTTATGCTGAGTCTGAGCTTGTTATCTTGAAAATGACCTGATCTAGAGCCATTTGACTTATCAATGGGTTTCTCGATTTTAGGAGTACCAGACCCACCAACTCATTTTAAACACCTCCAGTTTAGAAAATTTTCAAAATATAAACCTAAAAGTTTTTTACAAGTTAAAAATTTAAATTCAAACAAGATAAATGAGTATAATTTTTTTTTATTATTTACTTTCAAGAGCACAAGTAACTTAAAAAAGTATAATTTTGGACCTTTTTAAATTTTGCATCAACACGCTTGAGTTGATCGGCTGCAGATTAGTCAATCTTTTAAATATAGTTTTTAAAATAGGTATAGCAAAAACCAATTGTGTTTGTAACTTATGTACCAATTTTTAAATCGATATGTTCAAAAATGTCGAAAATGGATTCCAACGAATCCAAAGGTGTTGTAGTTAAAACGAGATAGGTAAAACAGTAGACTATATTCAAGAGCCTTGTTTTTAAAAAGAACTGAAAAAATAGTTCATACTTACTGAGAATAATACTACCGTAGTGTATTCAACTTGAAAAACAAATTTGATGTTGATATTCTAAAAAATGACGAAACTGGAATAGCGAAAGGGCTACAGCGTTCGGTAAGCAAAAAATCGTGAGGTTCGTTGATAAATCTGATGGCTCTAGCTCATCAAATTTTTAAGATACCAACTTGAGTCTTGGTATATAAGTTAAAAATAAGCTTTTCACTTGCTAATTCGATATATTACAAAATGGCCAACTTAGATTTGCTATACGTATGGACGGAAATGATCGTATAAAGACACATTCATTAATAATTATGCGTTCATAAATTTGATGGCCTATTTAGTTTAAAATTATCGTAGATGTATAATTTTTGTATATTCTATTTATCCCCCTACATATATTGTTTATGTATATTTTAAATTTCATACAAAGTGGATGATTATCTTTAGAGAAAATAGATTTTTAAGACAATTTAATCGAGACTGATTATATGCTAATACGCTGGTCTTCGAAATTGTATTATTTTGAATATAAAAAAGTTGAATTCTTAGAGAAAACGGCAGCCATTTTGAATCCGCCATGTTGAATTTTCATATTTTATATGAATCAGTTCCTCCTAAAAACCCCCAAATAACCAGTTTTCTTTTTCTTTGAGACGCATTTTTTTTATTGGAATATATATATTTGGGCAATTTGTTAGATGATTATTATGTGTTATAAAAAAAAAAATGACATCGTAAAGCTGACACTTTCCTCTTGAAAACGCCCTATTACAACTATTTATTTAATACATTATAACTGTGCAATAGTTTATAATGTACTGGGCCGCGCTTAAAGAAATATAGGTCTTCAGCCGTGCGGCCGAGTAGTGCTGCTGCGAAATAATACTTGCTTAATCGATTTTTTCCAGACAAACCATTTCTCGGACAAAAAAATACAAAAGATCTTTTTTATTAAAAAAATACTTCCGCTACACGGTGATATTTTTATTTATTTTCATCCTAGCTCGAAATATTAAGGAATTTCGAGAAAAAAATGTTTTTCGATTTTTTTTTGACTTTGGGAAATCGAAAGACTGGTAAACTTTTTTTATATTAATCTACATACTTTAAGGTACTTATAAAAAAAATCTGCCGTATTGCAAATTACTGGTAGTTGTGACCTACACCGACTGGGCTATGTAGGCTACATTTTATTTTTAAGCCGTCTTAAATATAAATAGTAAATTAGGATTGAATTTGAGATTTATTTGAATTACTTTTGATAAACAAAACAAATTTAAACTACAATTTTATTGATATTTTACTTTGCGATTTATATGAAGTGAAGATTAAATTTGAACATGATATGTATTTACTGACTTTGTCTACAGTTTGTAAGTTATATATTTATTTTGTAGTTGTCTTCCATATAAATTGTCAACTAGGTTAAATTTGATATGTAATTACAGTACTGCGTTTAATATAGACTATACTTTTATTACTTTATTATTGACACTTTACTTTGAGATTATTTTATCATGGAGTGTCCTATAATATGAACTTTTTTTTAAATATATGTAACTATAGGTTACTGACTTTATAATCGTGATTATTTTGTGATGGAGTGTCATATAATATGAAGGCCTACTTTTTTTTAAGCACAGAGAATAATGGATCCATTTACCATTAATCTCTGTGCTTTGGCAATATTATTATGTTTCTTCTTTTGTATTATCATTTAAACATTTCATCACTTTCAATTGTTAAAGTTTTATTTTATAAATAATCTTTATTAATTTAATTTATCTTTATTTAATTTATCTAACCATGTTGGTTAAAGGGTTTTTCAGAATGACAACATAACATTATTTACCTACTTAATTGTTATTATACATTTTTTTACAAACTAGATTTTGTTTATATTCCCTAAACCTAGGGTTATACATGACATTTTAATCAGCTGTTCAATAATTTATATTAATATCTAACCCATTTGTATAACCCATTTCATAAGATTTTAATAATATTCAAAAATTTCTAAGCTACCTTAGAACACAAAATGTTTGTAATAAAAAAACTGTCAAGTATTTACTTCAGTAAGTCAGTGAATAAAAATCAGGAATTAAATTATTTGATAAACATTTGTACAAAACATACTCTAATAAGTTTAAAATGTTTAAAACTTGTATCGGTTCAGTTAAAGTTGGTTCAAGAATCTTTTATTAGCTTATAACTTATTCAAAAAGTATGTCTCATTTAAAAACATAAGTTTGAATTAAATTATAATACAAATAAAACAATTTATCTTAGTAAATAGACTATTCTGTACTTAATTTCTACGGAAATTATTTCCCGTAATGAAAATAGGCTTTTTTGTTACATTTACACTTATAACAGAAGAGTAAACGTTGAACGGTTGAATTCCCAACTTGCAGTCTAAACGAGGCGGGGAAGTGGGACATTTCCCCCGCTACCATCACATCCTTCCCCGCTCGTCCCTCTCTCTCTTGCAACGTGCATTAGGACATCCTAGCGCGGCCACCGGACTAGATCGGAACTACAACTAGAGCGTACGATCCCGCCGTTTAAATGTTTCCTCTGTATACTCCTTCTCTGTGCAGTGACCTATTTATCCAGCGATCTCTTTCACAGCACAAGATTTTACTTTTAGTGTTGAAAAAAAACTTTGAATTAAAGAAGTTGACTTCGAATTATCCATAATTGTTTTACATTGTTATCATATAAAGTTCAAGGGACCGAACCGAAACTTCGAATTAATGGTAATTTCTAATTAAAGATGTTCGAATTATCCAAGTTCTACTGTATATACAAAAATAACATCGAAACAAACTTTTCCCGGCACTGCCGTATCCCCCTGGTATGACATCACAGGCTCGTAAACATTGCAGTGTAGTTAAACAATAAACTATTTATGATATTTTTAATAAGTAAGTTTCTATTTTTTTACTGTGTATAAAATTACTTTTTTACCTCAGTGTTTAATACAAAATAGTGTATATTTAATAAAACTTTAATTTTTTCGGAGATACGAGGACTATAAATAGTAGTTTTATCTTAACCTCTACATATTCCGTGTAATTCGAGTTTTTCACAATCCAAGGTACTCTCGGTCCCATTCAACTCGAAAGATCGAGACTCTACTGCATTTTACTGTGTTCAATCTCAATTCTGTCTACCATCAAATTCCACTCAAAGAAAGATCAAAGCACCTTACAAGACTTTGTACCGCCTGGTTGCTCTACCAGTTTACACAAGTCCCATATGGACTTTGTACTGGTGCCCAAGTTCTGACAAGATTTCTAGATCAAATTTTCTTAGATATCAAATTTAAATTTGTCTTCAACTACCTTGATGACTAAGTGATGGGATGAGCGTGTGAAACATCTGCGCAAAGCCCTCCTCTCACGACGTGCAAAACTTACGGTAACCTCAGAAAAGGTTTGTTTTGCTGTAAGAGAGATAAGCTTCCTTGATCACTTAGTTTCATCAAGAGGCATGCAAAATGACCAAGGCCATCAAACATTTCCCTAGAACCAACAGTCCTAAATAAATGTTCATCTACTGAAATTTTTCAATAGCTGAAAGATTCGGATGTTTATGAATTAGCGTAATAAACATATCTTTCAGAAAATGTTGAAATTACCAGAAAATGTTGTCAAATTTAATCTAGGTAAATTTACAATTGGAACATTTGTATTCGCATGCCCACTAGGCCTACACATCAAGTAATCGAGAGACAGAAAAAATTGCGATTGTAATTCCAAAATATGAAAATGCAAACTCAACTGAAGGTTTCTTAATTTCCTTTAAGTCTGTTTTACCTAACTGTAACATAAGGCAACCAGTATTTTTGTGCATATTATTATTATATTATGCTTCCAATTTTTGACACCTAGCCTTGAAGTTGGCTAGTTTGCTCTGATCCAGGATACATCCAATGTTAGTTGATAAAGTTGCTCAATTCTATGGTAAGCACCCTCTAATGCAAAAGTTGAGAGTTCTAGGTACCTTTTTTTAGCCTTTTCAGTCATTTTGCCAAAAATAGGCTACACAAATTTGTAAAACTAGTAATAACTAATAACCTAATTAAGATCCGACAGGTTAGGCAGTACATTATTTTTTTTCTAAGCGAAAAGCGGTTAGGTAGTACAAGATAGTCTACGTAGTTAGGTATTCACTCACACAAGTAATAAATTGATGTACACAATTTTAACAAATAAACAACACAAAAGACAAATTAAATGCACTAGCACTAGTAACGCAACAAACTGTAGATTGATATTCTTTTGATATGCCTAAGCCCAACTAATTTGATGCACCTTTAAATATGGTATTATATTGATAGTACGACCAATTAAACATAGATTATACAACACAAATTAAATAGTTTCAAAACCTAATAGCAATACTACATTCTGATCGGCAAACTAGGAACTACACCAGATTTGTATCATGCAAGAGAAGAGTGTTGAATGGACAACCGACTATTGTAATGACAAGTTAAATACAAATTTAATAGTTTTAAACCTACTAGATTACAATAGGATTTCAGATATAGAAATATGAGTATGCTAGGATCTACAGCATTTAATATATTCAAACCTTATTTCATTGCCACACAAGTTTTAAATAAATCACTAAACTAATACAAATAATTTAGTTCTTAATTTCAAAATAAATGTTGAAAATGATTATAATTTGATTTTAAATAATTTGCCAGTCCAGTAATAGATACTTAGAAATATGTGAAACATGGTTTAGTTTGATTGTTCAGACTCGTCGTTAATTAAGTAATCTATGTGTTGCACTTTGTATTATGTATTCTTGTGATGAAATACACTGAACTAATATTGTGGTCGAGATTGTCAAGAATTATATTAGTTTTAATTGTTTTAGTCTTGTTTGTCACATTGTTCGGCAAACTCGAGCTGAAACTGACTTGCAAGTGTAATGACGCAAAGAGCATAGATAAATTTTAGATAGGTTATATTTCACAGATAAATATCAAACTGAGATAAATCGGTGCATTATGCTATGTTACTTGACAACATAAGTATTTTAAAAAACACGGATATTTTTTTCTAGACATCCCTAGGTAGTTAAAGAGCAGATGAAGCAAGTAACAAAACATACAAATATTAAACTATGGTTTTTAATTTGGTGCTGCAAAAACAAAATCAGTACTGTTCTGTCTTATAAAGTAAGCGACTACGATTTTAATAAGTTTATAAAATTGTATTAGAAACTAGGTTACTTTTTACAGTTACAACTGATTAAGTTTTTGAACTTATTTTTTCCAGATCTGTAGTCGTACTGAGGAAGTTCTATAACATATAACAAAATCTGATATTTATTTTAGTAAGTTCATAAAGCCACCGTACGAGCAAAAAGATTATTATTACATAAGGTATTGGTGCAATAAAAAATGTTCTTAAAAATAAACGGCTGTTATTTTTTAATAATTTTAAAGAATTTCTCTGACATTTTCATTGAACAATGGAATATATAAACATACATTGAATAAACTCTCTTCAGTAAAAATATTAAAATAATGTTTATCATAGATGGAAAAAACACATTTTATTCTCGTCTATTTAAAATAACAATAAATAAAAACAAACCTATAGAATGATGAGTGGTCGGCCCATTAAAAGACTGATGGCGTATGTGACTGGGTTGAAGTGTTTGCGTTAGTAGATGTATAGATGTTGGAGAATTCTCAACTGAAGAGTTTCGACGTACGGGTGGGCGTGGTGGCAAGGGCGGCGGTGACAAATCTCTGGGAGGTAGAAGCGGTGCAGGTGAACTTTGTCTTGACTGTAAATAGTTACCACATTACATACAGATTAGGCAGGATTAAAATAATTACAGAAGTTTGTGTTATCCCTCATCACCGACTCAATTGCTTTTATTTGGTAAAATAAGTTTTCTTTAAAAGTAATTGCACAAATTTTAAACATTTAATATCAAAAAGAAAACTGTTTCATTTATTACAAAAAATTAAAACATAGATTTACAAAAGCTGAACAGTTAAGTATAAGATTGTGTGCAACAAATAAATCAGCCATCCCGAAAGTTTTGCTGAAATGTTAATAATAAAAACATCATATTGAATACGTCAATACTTGACTAACCGAAAATGTGCAACTATAATTATTGCAGGAATAAATTTTTCTTTGCTGGTGGGGATAATGAAAGGAGATGATAGTCCCCAAACACAGTATCAATGTTTAGCGCTATCATGTTTTTCCTTGTATTTTTTTCGCTAACAATTTGTATTTGCTATTATTTTATTTTTAAAGTACATGATTACCTCTAAAACACAGTTTTCCCCCCTAGAATTTAGATGCTTTACTTCCAGAAATAGAGGGGGTTTAGAAACATTTTCAGGATTTAAAAAATTATACGCAAGAAAATAGTTTTTATATCTTTAAACAAAGCCCTTAGAAAGCATATCTCCCACTTCAGCATCATACAATATTCATTTTGTGTGTACCAAACTTTGAGCATCCTAATCATACATTAAAAGATTTTTTTTAGTTATGATTATTGAAATAAACGCGAGTTGGCATGGTTTATAACTAGCCTCCAAAAATAAGCATGTTGTAAAAATGTATATGGCAGGGAGCTGGAAAATTATTTCAACACTGTTTGGCGAGGAGTGCTGGTAAAATGCGTCTGTCGCGTAAACAGTGTTCTTGGTCGCACATTTAACTACTAACTATTTGCCAGTTTATTCAGTTTTGCCAGTATGCGTCAAGATTTCAGTTTCATATTTCTTTTTTTTAATTGTATACTGGTAATATTAAATTTAAAATGTACAACTGTAAAAAAAACCATAAGCGGCTCTTAAAACATAAGTAAAAAGGTTAACACGAAACAAAATTACCACCAGTTATATCTTTTAAACATGTTAACACACGAGTGTAATAAATAATAACTCAACTAACATTTGCATTGGACTGTGAAGGTAGTTCTGATACAGAACTTTCCCTTCTACGACTACGAGGAGGAAGAGGAGGAGGAGGATACCCCGAAGAAGAATGAGTAGTAGCTGCTGAGGGTGCGAATATAGAAGTATTATTGATGAAAGTATGCGTGTTGACTGCTGGAGGAGATGATGTTGTTGATATTGGAGGAGGGGGCGGTGGTGGTGCTACTGCAACGGGAGACTGATTTCCCATGGATAACGTAGATTGAGATCCTGCTGCTCCTAATCCTAAACAAATATAACAAATGTAAAAAGTTTCATTTTATTTCATTTACTTATTGAAAATTATAATGTAAAATAGAAATGTTCAAGTAATAAATACAGTATTGAAATATTTACCAAGTCCTATAATAATTAGCATTGAACGATTGAAAGTAACACAAAGTAAGAAAGTTAAACAAAACCTGTCTTTGGAATAACTTTATTGTAGTTTAACAATAACATAATTCACAAAAGATAAAATTAAGAGTCAATAACAAAACATGTATTGCAACTAGATTATAAGAATTCTTAATATAATAGTAATTAATTGTGGTACGGCAGCCAATGATCATCGCAGCTTAATACAAAATTATATTTTAAAAAGTAAATCACATTCTTTAAGATTATAAAACTATTGTCTAATCTTATTTTATAGAGACTCAGTCCTACAGAAAGAATACAGCTTAAAGGTTTCATACCATGAAATATTCTACTGCCTCATAATTGGGAGTATTATATGAGATGACTCTTAGGTAAATAAGGCAGCTTACTGTACAGGGTGATCAACTCGAGGAAGCCACCATTGGGATCTCAGAAAGTATTAATTTTACAGCAAACTTTAAATGGGGAACATTCCGTTGTAAAAAGTATTGCACTTTGAGTTAAATGTTATTGTTTTCAAATGGTAAAACATGCCTCTTTAATAATTGTTGAAATAAGAGTTTCTGAAACTTTCAGCTCTCCTAGCGGCTAAACGGTTAAGTTTAACAAAAAAACACCAAGAATAAAAAAGTCTTAAAATTGCATGTAAAATCCGGATCCGTCATAAAAAATAAGGGCTTCCATAAGAAATTTCAAAGTTGACCGCCATGTTGGAAAATGGCGGCCATATACAAATATTGTAAATATGTATTTTTTAATTTCTCAAAAAAAAAAAAAACAAGGAAAGGTTCCCCATTTAAAGTTAGCTGTAAAATTAATATTTTCTGAGATGATAATGGTAGCCTCCTTGAGTTGATCACCCTGTATATAACGTTAACTGAATCTTAGTTGTTTTAAAAAAAATTGTTTTATAAGGCGAAAAACCTTAGCACTTATCATTGCCTGAATCTTTGTTGTGTGACTTGTTTTAAATTATATGTAATACACCATAACTTTAAAGTTTATTGCACCACTGTTGTGCATTACCATAATTTTTTTCTTTTAAACTTAAAAATTTCAACAAAATTACTTTTTACTCACCTATATTTTTTTAGCTTGAGTTGCCTGTCAGGTACTGAATTAGATAAAAATGTTGAAACTAAACAAAACTCTGATAACACGTGATGATTGTTAAAACAATTACTTAGTTTAGAACAATTTTATACAAATGTATTACTAATGTTTATAACAAAAAATGTTATATCAACCGGACTTACGATCCTCAAACAGATCAATCTAAAATATTTTGTTAATAATAATAAAAAGTTCTTCTTTTTATTTACTATGCAGTAAAAAATTATAGTAATGTTTTAACAAGTATAGTTTTTAGTTTGCAAAGTCTAAGTAATTAGCTGATTATTTACTATTTTGCCAAAACTTTACCCACTTTAAATCTATGTTGTTTCCACCAGATACGACTTCATTTGCATCTGATTTCTGAATTGTGACCGACTTGTAAAGTTCTGAGTGATGGGGTATTTACACATGGATAAAACAGTGCGTGTATTTCTTTGTGCTCTCCCATTTAAAACTATGCATTTGTGATGACACCCAGTCATCGACCTTAACTTCGAGAGCGAAGCACCTTTGGCATGGTCGCATCTTTACATTAAATTCTACTGTGATGATTATAATTGCATTTTATTATAAAAAAAAAAAAAAAAAATAGAATACCCTTAATTCTGGTACTGTTACCAAATATAATAGATAAAAAAATATATATATTCCTCAAATGACTTGCAAAGATGATAAAAAACAAAAACTGTACACTATCAATCTTTGAATTTACAAATATTTTTTATGTTAAAAAATTGATTCTATGTTTTAAAGTAATTTAAGTCCATTAGCCATGATTCAATAAGAAGTCAGTTTCAGCTAAATTTTGTTAAAAATTTATTTCATTGCCGACTGAAAAAAAGATTGTGTCATCGGCATTCGGCTTTAACATTACTCTGTAAGTCATTCGTTACAATCAAAAAGAGAAGAGAACCCGATACAGAGCCCTGAGGAACACCAGAATTAATATTCAGGATGGAAACGTAATCTTGTTGTAAAGATTTGACTGTAGGCTCTCCGAATGCATTATACTACTTGAGTACTTTATTTATCACAAAACCAATATGTATGGCAACTTTGGTAAATATTTGTAATAGATAGACCGAGTAAGGCTAATAGATAATGTTTGTACCAGTAAAACGTTGTCATTTTATTACACAACATTAACAATTACGTAAATATTTATAAGTCGACATATCTTACCTTGACCAAGATGTATCGGTGCAAAAACACTAAAATCTGCAAGAGGCGGAGGAGGAGTAAGAGGCGCAGTCAACGGAGTTCTCGGCGTATCTTCACCGCCTAAACTATCTTCAATGCTCGGACGCGGCGATGTAGTAGGAGGAACTAAGTGAGGCGTTATCGTTGACAGAGGTTGCGGTGGATGACCGCGTCCGGCTAATGTTCTTGCTTTAATACCCGGAGACTTCAGGTTTAGGTCGGGCCATTTCCGCGGCTAAAAATGTACAAAACATTGAGACATAAAAAATATATAAAATTCAGTAAAATTTATTTGTAAATTAAGTCAAACGATAGCCACACACTTCAGTAATGATTTTTATACAAGGACTAAGCTCGTTTGAATTTAATATTTTGCCCCCTCTGCCTATAGGTATGGACGCCCATGAGTGCCAGTCTGATGAAAAAACAGTGGATCTCGACATGCAGTTGACCCAGCTCTTGTTGAGTGCATTCATTCTTTGTAGATATAAACACAACAACAAACGTATAGTTTGGTGGCTCCTGTTTACTGTTATTAAATTTCAAAGAGTGCTGAAATGAGTTTAATTCACAACTCAACAATTTAAAAAAATGCGTGCTACGCCTGTTTATACGTTTTACACAAAAATAATTCTTATAAAATTATTAGGGGTGTGCGAGATTGACTTTTTGAATTCGAGACAAGAACGAGATGTTGTTTAATAAAAATTATCGAGATCGAGAAAAAGACGAGAGCTGAGGTTTAGGAACGAGCGAGAAACAAAAATTTATTAAATACAATTTATTGAGATTGAGAAATAACGAGAATAGCGTTTTTGTAACGAGAATGAACCAAAATTTTATTCTGAAGTTGAGAGTGAGAAGTATCATATACCTTTTTACATCATAGAAAGGAGTACAATGTGTGTGGGGATTAGTTAATTATTAATAAGTTAAATTTCTTTAGATTTACTAAGTTTATGAAAGATATTACAAATATAATGTATCTCATAGATATGCACTTTAACAGTTGACTATTGATTAATATGCTTTACACTACATATGCAACATATTAATTTTTATATAATTATATTTATTTTTAGTTAAGTAATTACCAGCAATTATTTATTTTACTAAAAAAAGCTTACATAAAACTTAATTAAGTTATATGTAATAATTGGTTTAACTAGTATCCTATACCAACAGAGTAAACACAGCAATATTGTATGTACATTTGCTGTCATTATCTTTAACTTAGCTATTATCCTTCGTCAGATTGTTTTGACAGTTACACCATCCGAAAGGGAATCAAAAGTACTACAAATAAGTTATCTTGACATTTTTTGTTAAAATGTATGGTTTTTGAGTAATTTAGGTTTGCAATTTTCAAACAGCTGCCATTTTGAAACTCATGATTAGATTTAATAACTTATTTTTCTTGAGATATATCATTGTTAGGTTAAACGTCATGCCAAGTTTGAACTCAATCAGTCAAACCGTTCTCTAGATAAGAATTATTTTGTACAAAAAACCGAATGGCGGATATCTAGAAAATAAAGCGTTTTTGGGTCTGTGTTTATATGAATTTTTTTTTCTTATTTTGACCCATAGAACCATTCCTCGGAGTTTAGCACTTTACTTATGGGACGTATAGTACTCATAACCTATAATTAGTAATTTTGAAATAATTGCTGAATACAAATACTTACGAATCTAGGAGCTTGTCTACAGTTCCGAGGTTCTACTTCCAAAGACTTGTTGTAAAGATAGTTGCTAATTTCATTGTCTTTCATGCCTTCAAATGGAGCCAGATTCTCCAAGAATTGCTAAAATATACAAGCATATTATGAATAAATGTTATCAAATTAAATTTCAAATGAATATTAAATTTAAATATAGTAGAAACCCTCTTATCGGATCCTTGTAATTTTTTTATAATATAAAATATTATAATAATTTGTTTTTTAAACTGAAAAAATGTTATTTACATAAACATAATAATGGCTTGATGATAATAAAACCAAAGCTAATACAATAATACAGTACGACCTGTCATATCCGGACCCTCCCATAACCGGACGCATCTACAAATAATTTTTCGTATTTTGATTGTGTGACGGATGGGATGGAAAAGTGAAAGTTGCAGCTAGAATAATGTTTGCGCGCCGAGCCTAGTCTATTTTAGCGGGCTGTGACCTTGAAACGTTATCTCTGTTAAGTTATGTTGAACATCAAGATGAAACGAGTGAAACCGAAGTGATGCTTTTAAGAAGATTGATGGACATGGCTTCCAAAAAACATAAATAGTGTGCGAAGTAGCCGAAAATCAAAACTTTTTCAAAAACTAATGTAGCCATTAGCGTTCCTGTACGGTACTGTAAGTGAAACTTAATTTATATTTTACTGTGCCGAACTGTAGGTAATTTTTTTAAAGCTAATGTGTTTATAAGTACAGTACTGAACCTACTTACTTTAAACATACTTTAGATATTTAATTAATGTACTGTAATAATTGAAATTGTGTTTTCACAATGTAAACTGTTTTCTTTTATTGTTTACTTTTAATTGCCAATAGTCTACTGTTGTGTACAGAACGTCAATTTGTTAGTCTATATAGTACATTGTAGTACAGTAAATACAAGTCTAAACCGCTTGAAACATCTAAAAATAGTATTAAACTATAATGGTTTTCATTGTTTTGGGCCCTTTGGCTATTTATAATAATGACCTTGCTAATCCGGATTTTTCCATATCCGGATCGGCCGGTCGCCACATTAGTCCGAATATGACAGGTTGTACTGTAATTGTTTTCTTTTAACCATGATTGTAAAGGATTACAAGAAAGAAAAATACTGAATGTGATATTATAAATGCGGCCAGATTGTATGTCCTTGGATATTTTTTTAAAAGAAACTTTAGAATAAATAAAAAGTATACCTATTAATACAGTTTGTCCAAACAAACATAAAAAACAATACTTATTATAGCTAGCACCTGGACGTCTGTAGGATTGGAGTTTAAACCTAACAGCATGAGAGTAGCCTCAAGAAATACACCATTGCATATGAAAACCTTGCTAGAATTATGTCTGTATGTGAAAACTGTGATGTAGTGAACATTAACCTGATTGGCTTATTTAAGCTGTGGCCACGCTAGGCGACCTGGTCGCTGCGACAAAGAAAAAAGTGGAATGCATTGAATGATAGATACGGCCACGCTAGGCGACCCGTGACAGCAAACAGAACGCGTCCGGGAGCGTATTCTGGTCGCGGCGACGTTCCCCATGTTATCTAATGGAGCCGGCCACGCTAGGCGACAGGTGCTATATGTCGCTGCACCTGATTCATAAGCGCTTGATGCTAGTTCAATGTTTTCAGTAATGCTGTGAGTAACTTGTTTGTCATTTTGAAATAACCATGCCCGTTGACACTGATATTTTTATTAATGAAATTAGTTTACGTAGACCTCTTTGGTAACTTTTAAAATTATCTTCAGTTTTAGTCCTAGATCAATGTTAAATTAGTGAGAAAGTAGGCTACATTTTTAATTGTGTAATTGTTTATTTAAACAATAAAAATAGCAATAAATAAATAAAGTAAAAGGTTATTTAGGAATTGTTGAAGCTCTTGAAAATACCTTTCATGTTAAATTTAGCTGGTTGTTGTAGCTTAAAAACATTTAGTGAAAATGCTGAAAAATTCAGCATTAAATTATTGATAGTTTTTAAGCGTATAAGTATGTATATTTTCTTAATCAATATTTTTTTAAAATTTGTATAGTGTTCATGCCTTAATGCTCAAGCAGTTTGAATAGTTTATATCAATTTAAACATTACAAATTTGAAGTTGTTAAATTGCAAATTTTAAATTTTTTCAGAAAAATCCTTACTTTTTTAATATTTTTTCAAACTTTTACAAAAAGTATAAATAAGTTAAAAATTAATGTATGACAGAAGTTGGCCAAAAAATGATATGCTCTTTCGAAAATAAGAAAAAAAAATTGTCTCATCTTCCCTGAGCAATGTCATTATGGCGTGAAACTAACCTCGATTCAAACGCACACTATTCAGCGGATGGACTCCAAATATACGCTTTTTCTTCTTTTTTAAGTAAGACCGTACGACAATCACTAGCAATAACTACTACTTATAATAATAATTTTTTATATTATAACTCCTCCTCACTCAACTTTAGAACTGTGATACCGCGACTGTCGCTTAGTGTGTCACCTACCCGCGACTGTCGCTTAGTGTGTCACCTACCTGAGGCCAAGTCGCCTAGCATGGCCGTAGCCTAATGGTTGCAATAAAGCTCAACAGAACCCTCTTCTCTACACCCCCCACCCCGCCATTATAGAAATAAGTTCAATATCCTCTTGCAGAAAGTTTTCCTTGATAGTTAATTTGTGTGTTGCGTTGAAATTTTAAAGGTCTGGTTGTTTTTGTGTTGGAACGATGTCAGAAGTTTAAGAACTGAAGAAAATTTTGTGGCAATTGATGATAAATTAAGAGCTTATTATTGTTTTAATGTAGATCTGTAAATAATCTTTTTTTTAACAACCATATTGAGTAAAAAAACAAAAAGTAACAATTATTTTAAATATTTGTGTGGGTAAATGAAAGATTCAATAGATAAGAAACTTAGTTTAAGAACAATATCATCAATCTGTCCTTTCTTCCCTTTTTACTGATTACTTTTATTTCACAAAACTACCCTGTATCGTACATAATTCTTTCGACCTGAACGCGACATACGTTGCAATTTAGCTCGATCGTGTGGCGATGGTGGACGTGAATGCCGGTTTGATGCACTCATTTCATCAGATAATGTAGCCTTTGTAAATTAATATTTATGCCTAAATTATTATTTTTTTACTATCAGTGATTATAACAATCAATAATCCCTTTATTATTCATAAAAGTTAGAAAAAAATAATAAATTATTAAAATAATTACGCAAGAAAAAGTGTCAAATAAAATTATTCGGAATCCGATTAGGCATAATATTTTTTTACGATTGACTAGGATTGCGTTAACACTCGGAATATTATATGTTTTGTTTCTGAACGTTCAATTCGGATGAAATCAGAAATAATCGGAACTTCAATCATCGAAAATGTCATTTGACGGCGTCAGTTTAGTTCCGCCGAAGTCTGAACAACTTGTTAGAACAAAGTAATATCAAGTTAATAACGCTGTGTGTAAATACGTACAGTATTCAGTTTTAGTGCAGAGTTTTATTCATTTTATTTTAGTTACCGCAATTAGTTAATACAGAAGAGCGCCGATTTTTAAAAACAAATTGGGACCGAGGGACTTCTGATAACCAATTTGTTCGGGTAATTAAATTCACTGTGAACTCACTAACGACTGACAGCACGGGTCGGCCATGCGCTCGGCTGATTCAACAGCGACCTCTGTTCCGTTGAGCGCACAAACTCCCTGAAGTTTACAACTCGGCTGATTATGCGAGTAAAAAACTTTAAATTCGGAATTATTACGTGTAGTACTGTAATGTACTTATTTATTTACAGTACATTTCTGCTTTCAGATAATCGACGCTCTACTGAATTAACATATTCTATTAATTTGATTAAGTTTAGTTAGTTGAGGATATGTGGAAACTTAACCGTAGTAGGCTAGTCTTTTCATCAATGGCATCGAAAGTGTGTGGCAATATTTTATAATAGACGTTGAGAGTGACTTTTTGTCCGTAATTTAACTTAGCTGAATACTTTTATTGAAGTGAAAACTTCTATATATATATCCTTGTGTATAGTATATATATGAAGAACAAGGACCGATGACAATGCAATATTAATTTTTTTGATGTAGTGAGCACTGATCATGGTCCCCAGAACACGACGTGATTTTAACCCCCTTCAAAACGTCGGATTAATTTGAAACTTTGCACGCTTATCAAGGACTGATGACAATGCAATATTAATTTTGTTTGGTGTAGTAAGTGAGCACTAATCATGGTCCCCAAAACACGTTTTCAGGTGTCATTAAAAACTTTATATACAGGGTGATTCACGATGATATACATAAACTTCGGGAGCTCATTAATTTTGTTGGATGTAATAAGTGAGCACTGATCATGGTCACCAGACTAAAAAATAAGAATGTAAATAATACGCTTTAAAAGCAAACCGAACTAAAAATTTGAAAATAATTGTAATTATTTTATTTATTTATTAACCAAGAACTAAAATGTTAATAAAACCCAGTAGTTAATCAATATTCATTTTACACGCTGTAAAATTCGCATAGAAGTTTTCACTTCTATTGTGTGGTCATATGCACACAAATTTTTTTAATTATCTGTAAATAACATACTTAGGGTACCATAATCATTTCAGTGTTCAAATTAAATCTTATATTTTACACTTAAATTCTTGTTAAATTCCTTGAATATAAATAGAACCAAGAACCGATTTGACTCTAGAACCGGGAACCGAGAACCGATTTGACTCTAGAACCGGGAACCGAGTACCGAAAAAAAAAATGGAACCGACCCATCCCTAATTAAAACGTTTCAAGCTGGTGGAAAATAATGTTTTCCGTTATAACCCCCCAAGGGATGGTTTGTAAGGGTTGAAACGTTGCAATAAATAATAAATTTTATTATAAACAGTTAAGGAATTTATAGTTTCATATAAATACATTAAAACGTTTCAAGCTGGTGGAAAATAATGTTTTCCGTTATAACCCCCCAAGGGGTGGTTTGTAAGGGTTGAAACGTTGCAATAAATAATAAATTTTATTATAAACAGTTAAGGAATTTATTGTTTCATATAAATACATTAAAACGTTTCAAGCTGGTGGAAAATAATGTGTTCCGTTATAACCCCCCAAGGGGTGGTTTGTAAGGGTTGAAACGTTGCAATAAATAATAAATTATATTATAAACAGTTAAGGAATTTATAGTTTCATATAAATACATAAAAAACGTTTCAAGCTGGTGGAAAATAATGTTTTCCGTTATAACCACCCAAGGGGTGGTTTGTAAGGGTTGAAACGTTGCAATAAATAATAAATTATATTATAAACAGTTAAGGAATTTATAGTTTCATATAAATACATAAAACGTTTCAAGCTGGTGGAAAATAATGTTTTCCGTTATAACCCCCTAAGGGGTGGTTTGTAAGGGTTGAAACGTTGCAATAAATAATAAATTATATTATAAACAGTTAAGGAATTTATAGTTTCATATAAATACATAAAAAACGTTTCAAGCTGGTGGAAAATAATGTTTTCCGTTATAACCCCCTAAGGGGTGGTTTGTAAGGGTTGAAACGTTGCAATAAATAATAAATTGTATTATAAACAGTAAAGGAATTTATAGTTTCATATAAATACATTAAAACGTTTCAAGCTGGTGGAAAATAATGTTTTCACTTATAACCCCCCAAGGGGTGGTTTGTAAGGGTTGAAACGTTGCAATAAATAATAAATTATATTATAAACAGTTAAGGAATTTATAGTTTCATATAAATACATTAAAACGTTTCAAGCTGGTGGAAAATAATGTTTTGCGTTATAACCCCCCAAGGGGTGGTTTGTAAGGGTTGAAACGTTGCAA
>JAGFPH010000829.1:265126-282820 GCA_018207615.1 Philaenus spumarius
GGCTTGCTGACTCTTCTGCCTGATTACAAAGCCGACAGCGTTGGTCGGAGTAGAGGGTAACTCGAGCTAAATTCCAAATTTGTATGAAAATCGGTCTTTTTTTAAAGAATTCAGAGGTAACAGCACATCCTAACCGTCATACACTGGACTAAAAAAGAAGCACTAAATAATCTGACGGCAATATTTAGACTTAACCCTTCCCACGCGGCAAACAAGTATAACCGTAACGGTAGACTTTGACCCAAACGCGAATTACGCTTAAAGTCGCAAAAATATATTTTAGCCTCTGGTTAATTAGGTAGTTTACTAAAATTCCGGTAGAATGCAGAGGCATATCCGCTGTCTATTCACGAAGAGAAATATGTTTTGTTGAATGTTCTACACCTCGAGACAGTGGAGGGGGGGCTTTATTTTGTCTGGAATTGCCCGGCAGCGCTCGCATCCTTCTCATAGCGGATAATGGCTATACTCGCAGTCTCAATAGTCATAAGGTCTTTCGTAGGTTTTAGTTTGGGTTGTAGGCTAATTAATATTTTTTGTTGTGTGAATCAGCTTGGTGTATAAATATCTTTTTATTTTATTGAATAAAATGGAAAATCCTGATGACTCAGATTGCGAAACTTTTGTTCTGTTTGCAATAAATGCATATTGCAAAGACAAATATTGCAATGCATATAGGACAAAGAAAAGAAACCCTCTACTTTTGCAAGACTTGCACCGTTGTCTCTGCACCCTGATAAGTGTTTTGAGATTTATCACACCTCTCAAACATACTAATTGTCCAATAATATGTTTTTTTTGTATTTTAACATTACCTTGTAATTTTTATTTATTATTTGATAATATTACTGCTCCAATTTAATAAAATTTAAAAAAAATTTTGGTTTTTTTGCAATTTTTTACTACGTATTATTGTTTTATGTAATACAACATTTTAAATGTAACCAAAACCCAATGATGATATATTTTTTTAATTACCCGTTCACATACGAAACAAAAATAAAAATTAACATTAAAGAAAAAACTAAAAAAATTTGAAGTTATTTCAGCGTCGAGGTGAAATAAGGCAAATTTTATTTAGCATGCGAAGGGTTAAGAGTTTTGCAGACTGACATTGAGAATATGATGGCTTGTTTTTAAATTATTGCTTTTATCTTAACAAAAAAATTTCTGCCCCGAATTCCATCAATAACGCAATGTATTTTCACTTTATACAGAAAATAGGCCTTACCCTTATCCTAGGTTCAACACTCAAGCAATACGGCTGATTCTGGTACTGCTGAATCTCTCCTGTTATTTCAGCTACTTTTCGCCTCTTGCTAAAGTTGATTAAATCAGGAGATGATGGAAGATAATCTGGATTGCCTTCTTCTATGTGCAGTATGTTAGTCAGATACATACCTAAACACATCAATCAAGGTTAAATATCGTTCGACTTGTAATGAGAAAAACTTAATGTATGAATTGAATTCATTCAGCGGCTAAATTTCCCGATACATTCTAAAAGTGTTGAATTCAGCCAATCTGTAAATTACTAACTTACAACATTTAATATATTTGTAAGATCTTTCATAAAACTAGTAGGCTAATAATATTTTAAAAATCCATTGATGATTTAAAATGGTTCTTTAATTTCTTCTCTTGTCTCAAGATCAAAATTCTGGTTCTCTCTTGACCATGAAACTCCATTCTCACTTTATCTTGACCTCGATAATTTTTATTAAAAAATGTTCCAACTCTTATTTTATTAATGGTCTCAATACTTTGCACTATAAAATAACAGCTTGATTTTTAATGACAATCCAACCAACTTTTAATATTTCTTTCATAACACAAAGTCTTTCTTTCCGTCTATGTGTCAGTTTATAACCCAAGAAGCACAAATTTAGTTTTAAAGCTATTTTTTGCCAAATGTAGGTACAGTTCGAGCAAACTAGGAGTGAACTTGGCCTAATGGGCGAGTCATCCCTTCTACAGTCTACTTCTCCTTAAACCTGCCTTGGCGGTACAACCAATTCCACAAAAAAATAGGTCCACAAATAAATAACATTTAACTGAGGAAATAGACAGCGCTCACATTCTTATAACTTTACGTACTTGCTAACAACCTTTTTATAAAAAAGTATTTCACATTTTAGAGAAAACTATGACAAATATCTATAAATAAGTAAGGTTTTGTTACATACAAAATTATAAAATGTTATAACTGTGATGCAAAATTTTACTAAGTTTTTTATAAAATAAAAGTGATGACAACAAAAATGTTCAAAGCGAGAAATTTTTGTATTTTTAGGCAAAAAGAAAACTTTTTGCGAGAAAGTTGTTGATAATTAGTGGAATTAACTTTTTTATTTAAAACAATTTTCTGTACGACCTTTTGTTTAGTCAGGAGGAAGGTAATTCCTGTAATGAATACATTTTGTGCTTGTTTGACATTGATTTGTTGCGATCCTGGCTGTTCCGTAGATCCAATGACACCATAATACTATCTAGTTTTAATCATACTGTATTATTTAAAGTTTAGTTAGGTTAAAGTTAGTTTTAGGTTTTGTATTCTTTTAACATTGTATTGTTAGTCGCCAGGTTGGTGAAAGTTAGTTAATACACATACGAAATTTGTGTGGGAAAAGTAAATAGGATGATGTAACGGGAAGGGTATCTCAGGAAATACTTCCTGCCTTCCTGCTCTCTTTATTTGTCGATTCCAAGAACGCATTCTCATAATTTTTAACACATGCGCAAAAGATTTGTCAACCCTTGGTTCACATATTTCCAGTATAAAAAACTAAAATAAACTAACCCGAATTCGTAAGATGTTTCTGAATATTTTAATTTATTATAATGCATAGAATCCGATCCTGTATTATAGCACGATAAGGTTTTTTTGTGACACTTGTATATATTTATAAATAAAACAACTAATTTTTACACGTCCTGCTCACTAAGAAAAATGTGTTTATCACTTTTATTTACCGTTACATTACAGTGACAAACTAGGGTGTACAGTGAAGAAAAGAGTTATTGAGGTTGTACTGGTGACGTTGGACACAACAAACACAGCGTGGGGACCGGGCCTTACTTCCCCTCTCGGGGTTCATTGCCGGCGTGAGGAATCTGTACCTCGTCTGGGGAAGTTTGATCCTAATCACTTGAATCCTTCTCATGTTTGAACAAAAGAAACGTTATACCTACAAGTGTTATAAATAATCATAATTGTCAACACATTTATAATTCTAATAAAACCGTTCTGTGCAACCTACCAGTGACCAATATTTTATACGATTTAATTGTCAACTCTATTCTGTGATATCTCTCTTCAAATCAAACTGTTTATGAGATACAGTTTCTATCAGTTACAATTCCTTAACAATCAAGTTCATAAAGTCCCCTTTACAGATCAGATCAGTTCTGTTTGTCAGTTTAATCTGTGTGTAAGAACAGGTTTACCTACCATCAAAGTAATGCACGTAAAATATATACAATTACCAATGGTAACTACAAGGACCCACCAAAGCCTCAGCCTCGCTCTTGATCAGCTCCGTAGCTGCATCAACAGTAGGCCTACTATGCACTGATGGAAATGCATATTAATTTTTACAAATAATCCTCCTACCATTTAAATAACCCCTCAACTGCTCACAAGTGGTTTTTTCAAAAGTGTTTGATAAACCTGGTAAAACTGACACAGGTTTATAGCTGTCCGGATCATCTTTATTACCTTTTTAGTGAAGTGGTATAACATTTGCCTACAGAAAAATCCGCCAAGTTGTGTGTCCCTGTATCCATTTTAACTGTTATTAAATTTCTCCACAATTTTGCTTAGCTCTGAATATAGGAACAATGTAAAACATTTCATCATATAAGTATACAGGTTCTTACCAAAAAATGGAACACAAGGTGGGTTTATGGAACGTAGCTTCTCCTGGTACTTGCGGAAATGATCATTGTTAAGCTCTCTTGCTTCTTCTAAGGACTTTTCAAGACGGGCTGAAATTGCCTGAAAATTTTAACAATTAAAAAATTAAATGTCATAAAATATTTAGATAAGTCTCCACTAAAGCTAACGTGAATCAAGGCCGTAGCCAGGAAAACTTTTCAGGGGGGGGGGAGGGGTCAGGACCGGGGATTTGAAACCCTTTTAACACGTTCACTGCTAAGGACGCACATGTGAGCTTGACACTGAACACTATGAGAAGCGGCCGATGCACAGTCACTCCGTATTGGGAGAATTTTCGATGCTTAATGTATTGCACGCCAACCCCTTGTATTGGAAGAATTTTCAATACATAGAGCATTGCGTGCTTCGCATGCCAACTCCCGTATTGGGAGGATTTTCAATACACAATATGCATTAGATCTTTTAGATAAGATCAAGCTCACAAGAGAGTAAGGCTGTAACCTACTGCATCCATGTGTATTGTACGTTGTAGTTTAATCAAGTAAATCTAAATATCAGTATGCATGCAATGCACAATGATAAAAAATATTGTAATAATGCACAATGATGAAAATATAATACCCCCCCCCCCCTCCGGCTACGGCCTTGACGTGAATGCAGGCTAAACTACTTCTTTGTATTTACCTTTGTAATGTATGCAATTTCATGGAGGCATACTTAAGATTTTGCCCTAAAAAAGGGATTTAAGTTTGAAAAAATAAAATAAACTAAATTCAAATAGTAAAAAAAAATTAAAGTTATAAGAAAGGTTCTTTTTTTAAGAACAATTTGTAAGCAGACAAACAGTAATAAGGTTTATAATACTAAAAGCATACAAAAGGAGTAAAATTTATAAAATTAAATGAGGTAAGGACTGTAAATGGAAGAATGCAACCTTTCCAAAACGGATGCAAGAATATCAGATAATTCTAGAAAAGAAGTCGTGTGACATATCAGAAAAGTACAACGGAAGTGACTAAGTCATAGCAATCGAGATGATGCAACCTAATTTCAGTCGAAAGAGAGACTCGCTACAGGTAGACATGTTGCCGTTGTTAAAAAGTTTAAGTCAAAAGATGGACTCGCAATTGGACGGACGTATGTCGCCATTGAAAGTATTTCATACAGTTTTAATAGGGTAGTTATTCAGCTATGTTGTTTTCTGGAGGATGGTGGTTTGTTATATTTGGGATGTTTTGAAGGAGATGCTTCACTTTAATAGTTCAATGTCAAAATTTATGAACGAACGCTGTTCTGTGAGTTCTTTATGGTTTATTGGTGTGACCCAGACGGCTTGTAATGAGAATAAACTAGTAATTAATTAATAATACAGTAGAGTCCCGCTATTTCTTACCCCGCTATTCCGAACAGAGTTCAGATAAATATCGATTTTTTTTAACATAAAAACAGGAAATATTAAAAAGAAATTCGTGGAAAAAAGTACATTATTGTTATACAAATATGTTAAATAGAGATATACATATAGCAAAAGCTTGATGAAAATGCCTGAAACCAAATTGGAATAAAAGCTGGTTTTGTTTCCTTCTCGTTTTCCATCCGTTTTGCGGGAAGGAAGTTACCGCAACAAGCATCCGGTAAAAAGGATACCGGGACCGTCAGAAAAAAGGAAGGATTAGATATAACAGCTAGCCACTAGTAGTGTTGTTGCCACCTGCTAGTTGCATTCAACCGTTTTCGTTATCTTGAACGAATTGTACATTTTTCTCGATCTTTTTTCAAGACGATGCGGTACTACTGGACAGACTGTGGGGTGACAAAATGGACAGTTTGAACAAAATATCCCTTCCTTTCAGATTTTAGAAGAATCGTAATGCAACGGAAGGAAAAAACGGACGGTGTAAACCTACGCTAAGGCGAGGTCAAGAGCATTTGCTGCGTCTAAAGAGCGTATTTCTGATACAAAACAAGGAATAACAAAATTATTAGCATGCAACGAGAAAATTTTGCATCAGAAAAAAAATGTTTGATCCGCCAGACGAGTTTGCTGGATTTTATGAAGCCTTCTACATCAAAATAACTTCGGTTTATGTTTCTTGCAAATCATAATATGTAATATAATTTATTTTACTCTATTATCTATGATTTTATTACACATTTTCTTCTAAATTATTGTTTCCTTTAGCCTACGATCCTAAAAAAACATAATTTGTATATATTTATATGCAAAATTGTACCCAGACTTGCGAGAATTTCACTTATACGGTTATCGCTCGGTCCGTGTAGGTTCGAGGTATTACTGTAGTTTATTTGATTAATTTATTTCAATATTTCGCTGAAGTTAAAACTACAAATTCGGGGTAGGGGGAGGGGGTGGGCCAGGAAAACGGGGGGGGGGGGGATCAGGACTGAGGATTTGAATTTAAACCCTTTTAACACGTTCACTGCTAAGGACGCACATGTGAGCTTGACACTGAACACTATGAGAAGCGGCTGACGCACAGTCACTGCTAAGGACGCACATGTGAGCTTGACACTGAACACTATGAGAAGCGGCTGTTGCTCAGTGCATTGCACGCCAATCCCATATAGAGAGTATTTTCAATACACAATGCATTGCGTGCTTCGCACGCCAACCCCCTGTATTGGGAGAATTTTCAAGACACATGCAATGCGTATTTTGTTAGAGTTAAGTATTTTTGTTGAATCTTCATAGTTTTCTTATTTAATAGATAAGATCAAGCTCACAAGAAAGTAAGGCTGTATCCTACTGCATCCATGTGCATTGTACGTTGTAGTTTAATCAAGTAAATCTAAATATCAGTATGCATGCAATGCACAATGATGACAAATATTTTGCTGGATCCTCTGTTGTGTCCTCTATTTTATAATTTAATTTGCACTTTTTAAGCCTAGTATTAATTTTTACTACTAAATTTTTGGATTTCGGGGGGTTTTGACCCCCTAACCCCCCCCCCCCTGGCTGCGGCCTTGATTAGAGGTGATACAATGATTTACCTGGAATGTAAATTTGAGCCTGAAGACAGAAGCTGAACCCATAGCTGAAACGACTGCCAATACACCGTTGAAGTTGTTTAAATCTTGTAGAACAATCATTATTTCAATGACCCGCGAGACAATAGCAACTCTTTCTTCAAAATTTTCAGCTTCTACAATATTTTTCTCAAGCCACCTTGTAAACTAAAAATTGCAAAATAGAAAATGATCAACATTATGTAATAAATAAATATTCTTTTACAGCCAATACAACAAAAATAATTTCCAACTAAACATTTTAAATAACAATAGTATTTATTTATAATAGTAATAAAACACATTAAACAAATTAGAAGAAATAAAAACAAAAATAATAAAAAAATTTCTGGATATATAACCAAAGGAGGTAATCTAAGGTCAGAGTTAAACATAACATTTTAAAAAAAGTAAAAGAAACATTTTCATAAACAAAATATAATAACTGTTATATTTAGCGGTATTTATAAAGTATTTGACATTGTACACAAAAAAAAACTTCACAGAAAAAAAACAAAAAATATATAAACCACAATTAAATAGAAAACAACCATTAAAAACTTACAGAAAGACAGTAAGATATTATCAAAAACTCACACATATTCAAGTTATTGCATGATTGAAAATAACTTCTCAAATTATTCCTTAGTACAATGATTGAATGAAACCCTGAACCACAAATAGAAGGAACAAGAAACAATAACAGAACAATTTAATGAAAAGTTATGTTTATTGTACTACCAATATGCACATTTCAATGACACAGTCATCATCATCAGAGGGCTTTAACACTACTGAACTAAACTAGTCTAAGGTATACTCGCCACAGTATAGGATGTGTCGTCACAGTGCTCTTCAATCTTTTTAATACTCCTTAGTAGATGATAAAAACCATTTTTTAATGTTCTCCTAAATTGAAGTAAAAACTCTGAATTAATTAAATTTTGTGGGAGTGTATTTAAGAATTTTAGGTCTCAGAATATGAAGGTTTTTTTTTGAAACATTGTACAACTGGCTTTAGTTTGCCTGACAATATCAATTTCTCTATTGGATTGATACTTATTTAAAAAGTTAAAAAAGTAATTTTACGGATGCTATCTAACTAATTGAGATATTACACGCAATTTCTTTAATTTTAAGTGAAGGAAGGAAATTATCTATTTAACTTGGGTTTTAAATTTTATTTAGTTTGGCCAGGTAGAAAATTGTTCGATTAAATTATATTTATTATTTCCTTTAAATATACAAAAGCAACAAGGCTGGAGTACTCATAAGAATTGCCATTATACGCATACAAAGACAGAATTATATCGTATAATAATCACAATCAATTTATGAAAAGAAAAATATAACACAGATACTTAAAAAAAGAAAGAAAGAACAACAGTACAGCCTAAACAAAGTCTATTGACTGAAGCACTTCCGCTCCAAGGAAAATGCCCGTTTAGCGAGTTATTTACTTTCTTCTTCTCAAACTCGCTAAAAGAACTAATTTCTTTCAAATATTAAAGCAGTTCCACAATAACTAAAAACCCGAATTATGATCACCATGTTCAAATACTTTCTGTCGCAGTAGAACAGAAATACAGGGGATGGTTAAACAATTCACCTTTTCGAATAAGTTTCTAAACTAATTTCCATATTTTAAACTACAAATTATTCTAATATTTTTTTGTAAAGACTATATTTATAGACTCTACAGATACACCAGATGACTTACCACATTTGAAATGCGAGTAAACATAAGCGTAATACATTATCTGAACATTTAGGGATGTGCGCCTTCGCATAAAACACGAGCACGTGCTCGTTGTACTTTGTTCTAACAGTTGATACTTACAATTATTACTGCAATTGACTTTTTTGGTATATTGTATTATGTGAGCAAGTGGTTAACAGTAGTTTTGAAGGTGTTTAAATAACAAAAATTACATAACAAAAGTGTATAATACAAAAACAAATAACACCTTATATTACATATTGAACACAAGCACATAGAGTCTTTTAAAAGTAGGTAAACAATGCTTGAGCCCCATTACTCACCGTTATCTTCGTTGTCATTGCCTTGCTTGCAACCTGTTCCTAGCAAACAAATGGTGAACATATGTTGCACTTCATTATCGTACAAGAGTGTTTTCTTCCACACCTCCAGCATCTTACTTTTTTTACAAGTGGTCCCTTTTCACTTACAATAGTTTTTAGGTCTTTTTTTCATTTAAACAATAATAAACTGTTTTAAAAATCGAGTAAAAAAACAGTCAAATACAGTCCCAGCATTTTTATTTACCGCATGCTGCCACTAAACAGCTGTGACGATAATAATGCGGCTTTGAAGTGATCAGCCGATCAGTTGTCTGCTAGCATAAACTCCAGCAACATCAAAAGTTTAAATGTGTTTTGCTCAAAACTCCTTTTCCCGATAACAAACATTCAAACTATCACAACTTCGCCAAATTTTCATATATTTAGAATGTTTTTACACCAAATTGTTATGAATTTAATTCCTTATATGTGGCATAAATATCTCAATTTTTTTAAATTTTGAGGCATGTGGTCCTTTTTAGTTTTCCGCATCACATATAGGGAAATGTTTAACAGATAAAGCCATTATTTTATTTCTAGCTACTAATAGATACGACACAAACTTGCCCTCCTCTTCTCTTCCGACTTAAAATGCAGCAAAATTTTTAAAATGACAATTATTCGCTTTCATCCCAAATTTATTCATCAATACTTGTATAAAAGTGTAGACCCTACTTGAATACTTCTATTCCAAACGGACTTAAAAAAAGGTACAGGTGTTTAAGCATCGGTACTGTTCATTTTTTTACGTATAACACTACACTTTTTACCAGACTTCTAATTTTTTAACTGGTTTTGGACTATATCATATCTCGCACATAGCCATTGACTCTTTATAACAAAAGATTTCAAGAATTTAGGAGGACAAAATTGAGTGTTAAAAAAAGTATGTATACTTACATTGGTTGTATGCTTGATCATTTTAAGGAGATTAGGAGATGTCTGCTGCTTATCTTTCTTTGTCCAAACGCTGCCTACTAACTCTGAAGGTTTCACAGCGCGATACAACTCAAACTCTAAAAGCGTCAATTGTCTGGCAATCTCAATAGGATGTAACTGTAATCAATGTCATCTCTTCCAAATTACTATTACGTATCAAAAATAAGGAGTCACTGAGAAGAACACATTCATAAAGAAGCACATACAACAACTTTACCAAAATTCAAACTTGGCTACTTTCTCACGATCAATATCTTTGCAGCGATACATCACACTATTGTAAGACACTTGACAACCAGGGGTGCAGAAAATGTTTTAGCACTCGAAATTTCCCCAGAACACACTTTTTTTCACTAAAATTTTCCCCAAAATTGATCGCTATTCGCTACAGATGCGCCGGACATTACACAGTTTGTTTATCTATTTTGATATATTTATTGACATTATAAATGTCGCAGACGCAGAAGGATGCATCCAAATTTTAAATCGATTCATAAATCAATTGACAAGCCATATAATCATGGTGCACGATTCAAATTCAAGTGAAGTGTAATGTGTATGTGCGTGTAAATGTATGTGTAATTTAGTATGTATTAAGAAGACTCGTAAATCACCCAGTTTTTTTTAAATCGCGCGGTAGCCTGCGAGACGAATGATTACGATTACTGTTGGTGCCGTTTTTTCCTCCGTAGTCTGCGAGACGAATGATTACGATTAGTGTTGGTGCTGTTTTCAGTGTCATGCACTATTAATAGCGACCTTACACTAATAATAATGTTTCTTACTATAAGGACGGTGAATATTAACAAAATTTTTTTACAGCTTTTTAGAGTTTTATTCATAGAAAAATTTAAACTAAAATAACTCAAAATAAAAACTTTTCATGACCAAATATGAGTGATTTAGATGACAGTGACATTGAAAACATTTTACGAGAGCTTGAAGTAGGCATATCAGAAGGGGACAGTATTTTTTTTTTCGATGGTCCGGACGATGCCGGGAGTGAGGAAGAGGACAATGTGGAGGTTGATTCAGAAGTGCCCAGTGAACCAGATGACACAGATGAAGACCCAGATTACTTACCCTCAGACAATGAACCAAACCTGGTTTCAGTGCGAGAAAAGAGGCCCTATGAGACTGACAGTGAGGATGAAGCTACACCTACAAGACCACGCTCAGGTAACCAGCCTGATCATTCGTTAAATAATTTAGACTTGGAACAGCCCTCCACATCAACAAGTGGTATTGGTGAAGTGGAAATAAATTCACCTAATATTAATGCAAACCATTCAAATGCGGTTACCTTAATGGACCTTGATATTGATAGTTATGATGAAAATAACGACCTAATCTATAAGCCCTCATCAGGCGAAAGCTCTACTGATGATTGTTCTGACGTGGATATTGCAGCTGACGAAGTTAATAATATTATTGCATTACAAGAAGAGTCTCAAGTTTGTACAAACAGTAATAATGACGTTGTTAACCCTGGAAAAGTACACCTCAATTTCTGTTACACTAACCGTACACAGGGGTACTGGGTGCCCCAAAAATAAAAAATAATTTTTAATGGTAATTCTTTTGTTTTATTCAAGAAACATTAAAAACGTGTTCTTTAGGCCTTAAATTATTGCAAAAACATACTTTTAATTACTTTTTAAAGATTTTAGTAAATATAATAAGAGAATTGCGAAAACCTACATTTTTTAACAAAGTTTTCTAAAGTTGCAGTTTTTGAGTTTTTTATCTAGTTTTCTTCACTACAACTGGCACAAACACTTTTTACATGATTTTTGCAAGTGAACTGGTTGCTCTCAGCACACAAAATTGAAGAAAAATTTTAAACACACAGAATTGTACACTTGAAGAAAAACTTACACTTACCGTACAGCGGGGCACTGAGTGCCCCAACAACGTTCTACAAAAGGAATGTGATGTGTCACAGCCGCAGCAAACAAAGCAACTGACAGCTCGTCAAGGTCAAGTAAAAGTCACAGGAGCTGGCTGCGGTCAGTGTTGTAAACTCAAATTTACAGCAAAACTAAAATTCTCTGGGGCACTGAGTGCCCCGGTGTACGGTTCCAGGGTTAATGTATCTTCTTTGAAAAATCATAAGAATATTGTATTACCGCGAACAAGGAATCCTCGGGGAAAGAATGGCCACGTGTGGTCTTCAAAGTATAAGCCTAGGTCTGGTAGGGTTCAAAGGAGAAACGTTATTCATTACCGTCAAAAGCCAATAAACAATGCTAAAAATGTAGAAAATCCAGTGGATTGTTTCAAATTGTTTATTACTCGTGAAATAACTGAATGTATTGTCAAAAATACCAATGAAGAAATAGCCCATAAATCTCAATCATATTCTAAAGAATCTGCTACCGTTCGACCTACTACTGCGTTTGAAATAGAAGCTTTGTTGGGACTTCTTGTGCTCACCGCCACATTGAAAGATAATCATCTATCTTCTGAAGAACTTTTTGACGCTTCTTACAGTGGCTCAAGATATGTTTCAACAATGAGCAAAAGCCGTTTTGATTTTTTGTTGAACTGTTTGCGGTTTGATGAAAAAGATACTCGTCAAGCCCGGAGGAAGGTCGACAAACTAGCTCCAATAAGAGAAGTTTGGGAGCTCTTTATTCAGTCGTGTAGGAATAACTATTATCCAGGATCCTACGTTACAATTGATGAGCAACTACTGGGATTCTGAGGCCGCTGCCCTTTTAGGATGTACCTACCCTCCAAGCCAAATAAATATGGCATCAAAATTCTTATGCTTTGTGATGTTAAAACTAAATATTTAATTGATGGCATACCATATTTAGGAAAATCCAGTAACACATCTGGTTTGCCTTTGGGTACCTTTTACACAAAAGAACTAACAAAAACCATCCACGGAACGACAAGAAATATAACCATGGACAATTGGTTTTCATCGATCCCTCTGGCAAAAGATATGCTCTCTACCCACAAGTTGACAGTTGTTGGTACTTTGCGTGGAGATAAAAAAGAAATCCCCCCACAAATGAAAGATCTAAGTTCAAGGAAGGTGGACTCAGTAATGTTTTGCTACGATAACGATTTGATACTGGCTTCCTACACGGCAAAAAAAAAACCAAAATGGTTTATTTAATATCCACTACTCACGAAAAGGGTACTATATCAGAGACAACTGGTAAACCTGAGATTGTTGAGTTCTATAACTCAACGAAAGGGGCTGTCGATACCTTTGATGAGATGTCGAGCATTATGTCTTGCAGCAGGAAGACCCGACGATGGCCTCTTTGCATTTTTTATGGAATAATAAATAGCACTCTGGTGAATTCATATGTCATCTACGTACATAATATGTTGTCAAACAAGAAGAAACCTTTTTCTCAACGGCAATTTGCGAAAAAAGTCAGTGAAGACCTTGTGAAACAACATTTAGTGGAACGAGTGCAAACCCCTACACTAAAAAGAAATGTAAAGAGTAAAATCGAGGATGTACTACGAAAAGACGCTCCAGTTGCAGAGCCGGAACCCGCACCCGCACCAGCAGTAAGGAAGATTTGTGCCTTCTGCCCATCCAGCAAAAGGCGAATGACTAGGTTTTCTTGCTTTGACTGTAAGAAGCATTACTGTGGGAAGCACCAATCTAAAAAATGTGTGAACTGCACTAAGTGACTTTAGGAAGGTGACAACGCTAAGGAACTTAATGACATTAACGTGAGTTAGTCTTCTTGTAAGTAAATATTTTTGTTCAAGTCTTACAAGGTAAATTATTTTGATAATTATTCTTATACTCATATTATTTAATAATGACACTAACTTGAAGTGAGTTAGTCTTCTTGTAAGTAAATATTTTTGTTCAAGTCTTACAAGGTAAATTATTTTGATAATTATTCTTATACTCATATTTAATAATGAAACTAACTTGAAGTGAGTTAGTCTTCTTGTAAGTAAATATTTTTGCTCCAAGTCTTACATTGTATAATTATTTTAGTTATACTCATACTTAATGATAACATACAATAAAGATAATTTTTTATTATATACATTAACTACAATTTTGATATACATTTTTAAACTTTTAAACAACTAAAAATAAAGTTTTGATTGTAAGTAATATGCCTGTATAATTTTTAACCTAACAGTCTCCCAGGTGAAAGATTGAATTTTACTGGAAATATATTTATAACATCAACGATTTTCCATATTATTTTTTTATACATCTCCAAATGTTAGTTTTTCATTAATTTATTTTTTAGCTAAATATTTAAGTATATTTAATTATTTACTGTAATATTTTACATCAGTATAGTCTTTTAACTCACAAAAAGTTTGAAAAAATAATAAAATAGAAATCTGGTAGCATTTTGGTAAAAAATCTGTAAAAATTGTTGTAAAGTAATTTAAGACCTAAAATATGGTCCCAAACATTAGTTTATTAAATTTGCTTTAATTTTATGTAAAAAACATTAAGATTTAATTAAAAAATGTATTTTTGCTACGTTTTTAAGTTAGTAGTCTCCTAGACGAATGATTACTATTAAGTGTCATTAAAAATGCAAGTGAAAAATCTATGATTTTTTTTAAATAAACTGAATTTCAAGCTTTGTATTATCATTCTACACTATTTTACTTCACAAATATATGGGAGTACAAGACCTTATAGAAAAAAACTCATTTATTATGAATTTTTTTAAATTATACTGCAAAATGGAAAAAATATGATGTATCCGATCGGGAAATTATTTTTTTAAATTATAATAAGGTAAGTTAAGACTTAAAATAAGGTTCCACATAAAAGGTTATGAAATTTTCTTTACATTTATATAAAAAACATTGCACTTTTTAATTAAAATGCATTTTTTGCAAATTTAAAAAAATAAGTAGTCTCACAGACGAATGATTATGATTCATAGTCACAAAAAATATGATTACGATTCTAGGGTTAATTATTACAGTTAGTGATTTGATGTGAAGGTAATCTATACCAGCTAGATAGACTAGGAAGTATAATATGAATACAGAAATAGTAGCAAGGTCGCGTGAAAGATCGTTTAACGGAAGCTAGGGTTGTTTTGTTGGAGATGTCAACAGGAAGCTAGACAGGTTATATAGTATAATCCAAATCTTGGCCAGAGGAGAGTGGTCGGGTAACCAGTGAGTGAAGGGTTGCGAGTTGGGTCAGTCTGTTAAAGTGTGGGGTCGGAAGATAGGCCAGTTCGTTGTGAAAAGTGCGGCCGGGAGATCGAGACAGCAGGATCTCTAGATAGCTCAAGGTTTGAGCCATTGAAACGTCCAGGAAGGATTTCGAGTAAAGGACCGGGACGTAACAAAGACAACATACTGAGTGAGCAAAACAAAATATTTTGGTCTATTGTTAAAGTCACATTGTATTCAGAGTTTTGGGGTTATTAACATAAACCTAACTCGCTTTAGTTTACGGTACCGTAAATCCAGTCCGTCTTGTAAAAATCAATACCTAGTAAAGAAATGTATGCAGTATAACATAAGTGTAGGCTAATGTATCAAATCATATATATTTGTATTATTGTACTGTGTGGGTGAATATAGAGATAAGCATTCTATCACTGAGCCACTGATGTATTATTATTATTGATTTAACTAACCAATAAAGTGTTTGAACCAGGATGTTGAGGGTTGTAAAATCTACCCCTAACAACATCCAACTCAAATATTCCTTACCGTTAGGATGTTCCACTCTTCTTCAGGATATCGTATATGCCATTCAATGGGTGGCGGAGATCGATCAAAAGCAAATGTAATTTCTCGTTGTTGTTCTGATGGGTCCGTCTGAAATAACAAATAATTTTTATTTTTTTTTTATTTTAAAGTATCGACAGACTATTACTGCCTGAAAATCAACTTTTAAATAATTTTTACCCCACAAATCTACGGTGTTCACCTGGATTCGAAACAAGGATCTGTAGCTTCATCAGATATGCACCTCTCAGCTACAAGGGCGCCTCTAAATATATTACGTGATTGATTAGGGTATAAATAAAGGTTTAAGTAACTTATTCATTTTCCCCAAAAAAATTCAAGAGAAAATAAATATATGAATAAAGAAGACCATTTTCTGCTTACAATACTACTTGAACGTTATCAACTTCAAATGTTTATTGCTTTGTTTGAAAATAAACTAATTGAATAATATTCTAAAATCATACCAACTTACTTTTCGATGAACGATTTTGAGAACAGAGTCGACCCACTTTCGCATAGATTTGCCATTTACTGTATCCAAAAACATCTGAAGCCTGTCCAATAGCGATGGATCACGCTCAAAATCATAGAAATGATGATCTACCCAATGTCTCAAGACATTAAGAACCCTATAACAAAGATTTTAAAAATAAATAAATTAATATAGTTTAACCCTACATTTGTTTGACTGCTCAATTGATGTTGATGTTGATTTGTATATTTACATATGTAATCATAGTTTTAAAATTGTAGTTTTCTGTAAACCTATTGCCGCACGTGAATCACAAAGAAATTATGCTCAATTTTGTCTCTTCTCTAAAACTCAATGGTGCTCGACAGAAATATTTTGACTAATAATAAAAAGATACCACTGGATTCGTCAAGATTTAAACTTTCTAAAACTGCCTTCCAATCAAACGTTACTGTTATAGTTTCGAAAATATAAAGGTTTCTTTTTTCTTTAAACCTTTGCAATTGGACAATTTTCAACAAATGAAACAGCACATTTTGCATTCGAGACAATGCCTACAATTCGTTGTGTTAGTATAGATATCTTTATACCATTTTGTAGGGAAAACGTTGATCCTTCGTTTGGTGTAAAGTAAACTAGATTTTACTGGTTAGATGTTATTCAAACAGCAGTGGAAAGTACAGACTTTCGTAGAATTCAAACCGCATGAGATCGCAACGCAAGCCAGTTTCCCACGCTGCTGTTACAACGGTCATTTTGTATTCCCTTTATCTGCGGGAGGTTTGGACAGTTTATTCTAATTTTGGGAACAAGTAATACCATGTGAAATAGTTTACAAAATAAGAATTCACAAGTATATGGATAAATTCTATGATTAATTCTCTACACTTCCTTATATTAATATTTCACATTTGGGCATGGGAACTATTTCCAAATTACTATTCAAACTAGGCCTAGTTTTGTTGGGAGTTTGTAGTAGGAACATAAAAACTGGTGTTTTCAAAATAAGAAATTTGAAATTGATAAATATTTTATACAGTTCAATTTAGAACTAAATTACAAAACTTTTTTACATTTATGAAAAAAATACAAAAAATGTTTACTACTTTTTATGTAGGCCTAAAGTTTAACTTCTTCCTTTCGTTACTGAACATTTTTGTTTCTTGAGCTAATAACTTTGTAAATTTTAAATCAAAAATTTTTTTACTGGCATGTATAAATTCTTTGAACCTTTCTCTACAAAAAAGCTGCGGAACACTTTTGGATTGGTTTATAATTACTATATTTGGCGAATTTTTTAAAATATGCTTGCACACACACACCGAAATGTAAGAACAGCTTGACTTCGGAAAAACGTTAGCGTGAACTTCTAGGGTTAGCTATTCAACATGTTTTCCTATCGCAGTGATCGTAAGACTCTACCCAAATAGATTGCCAATCACTGCTAGTTTGGCAGTAGTTTGTCGGCTAATAATCTGTACTAGTTATATTTGGTTCATCAAACGAAAATACACGGAACTTGTAAAAGCTGTTTTTATCATTATTAAAGGTCTATCTGAAC
>JAGFPH010000829.1:285810-303996 GCA_018207615.1 Philaenus spumarius
GTCACCCCCTTCAAAACGTCGGATTGATTTGAAACTTTGCACACTTATGAAGGACCGATGACAATGTAATATTAATTTTGTTGGGTGTAGTAAGTGAGCACTGATCATGGTCCCCAAAACACGTTTTCAGGTGTCATTAAAAACTTTATATACAGGGTGATTCACGACGATATACAAAAACTTCGGGAGCTCATTAATTTTGTTGGGTGTAATAAGTGAGCACTGATCATGGTCCCCAGAATAAAAAATAAGAAAGTAAATAATACGCTTTAAAAGCACACCGAACTAAAAATTTTAAAATAATTGTAATTATTTTATTTATTTATTAACCAAGAAATAAAATGTTAATAAAATCCAGTAGTTAATCAATATTCATTTTACACGCTGTAAAATTCGCATAGAAGTTTTCACTTCTATTGTGTGGTCATATGCACACCAAATTTTTTTAATTATCTGTAAATAACATACTTAATCATTTCAGTGTTCAAATTAAATCTTATATTTTACACTTAAATTCTTGTTAAATTCCTTGAATAATGGAATAGAACCAAGAACCGATTTGACTCTAGAACCGGGAACCGAGAACCGAAAAAAAAATGGAACCGACCCATCCCTAATTTTAATGAAGAAACTTTTAATGGAAAATGTTCACCAAACTTATGGATCTGCCTTGGTAATATATCAGGAAAAAACAAAATTACATATTTTTTCTAAACACCAAGGACTGTTTTGCTTTCGCAGAAGCGTTAAAAAAAATCACTTGATTTCTGCCTCTCGTATAGCCTTTGTTCAAGCCGTTCATATTATATTTGACAGATGAGAGACGATGTCTCAATAAAATATGTCTAAATTACGGTTTGGTCAATCCACATCAACTCAACACAGTGACTATCTTAGAATTTGTTTAAATATAATATGTGCACAAACATAATAAATTTTCACAAGCTACTGATTTCCCAGAGAAGATTAGGAATTGTTCTTTGTTTATATCACAAAATTTGTCCTTATTATTTAGATACAATTAAAAAGTTATAGTTCATAAAAAGAGACTTACTTGAGGAAGGCAAAAGCTGCGATAAGTTGTTAGGAATGTACGAACAAACATTGGATCTGCGTAAATATGGTACGTTAACCTCTCGATCAGCTTGCAAAGTGTGGCACCCTAAAATAACATAAAGAAATTCCAAGAAGCATTAAATATTCATCTACTGGATTAAAGTAAGCAACTCTTTTGTCTGAACTTGACGTTCATGCGTGTCTTGAAGGAACAAATTTTTGGATTAACCGTAACTCAAATGTACTGCACAGTTCAACATGGTAACTCATCAGTACAATAACGGCAACCCATTGGCTTAAAGAAATTAGTTGAATTGTACAGTCTATGCTGAAAATCTTATATATAGGAAAGTTACAAGAGTTGATTAGAGATCTACTTAATATGACACCTAATGCAATATCTTATATAATATGAAATAATATCTGGTATTGCAAATCTTACATTACACCTAGCTAGGGGTGTGCGAGATTTACTTTTTGAATTCCAGACGAGAACGGTATTTTATTTAATACAAATTATCGAGATCGGGAAAAAGACGAGAGCTGAGCTTTAGGAACAAACGAGAATTTATTAATACACTTTATTGAGATCGAGAAAAACAAACATAGCTATTTAGGAAGAATGTAACAAAACTTTAATTTTGAGCTCAGAGAGAGCAATATCAATGACTTTTTACATCATTGAAAAATTTAATGTATATGGGAATAAGTTTATTATTAATAAGTTAATAATTAAGTTCTTTCGATTTAAAGGAGTGTGTATTGAAAATACTCCCAATACGGGGGTTGGCGTGTTTGGACAACTTTCGTTTCTTTCTTTTCATCCTAATGTAACATTGTAAGTTTCATGAAAATACTAAATCTAAAACTCGAGATTTAAAAAATAGCTATTTAGGAAGAAGAATGTACCAAAACTTTAATTTTGAGTTCAGAGAGAGAAATATCAATGACCTTTAACATCATTGAAAAATATAATGTATATGGGAGTAAGTTTATTATTAATTAATAAGTTAATAATTAAGTTCTTTCGATTCAATGCACTGTGTATTGAAAATACTCCCAATACGAGATGCATCGTGTATTGAATATACTCCCAATACAGGGGTTGGCGTGCAAAGCTCGCAATGCACTGTGTATTGTAAATACTCCCAACACGGGCGTTGGCGTGCGAAGCACGCAACACACTGTGTATTGAAAATAGTCTCAATACTCCTGTTGAGTTGTTTGGACAACTTCCGTTTCTCTTCTTTTCATCTTAATGTAACATTGTAAGTTTTATGAAAATACTAAATCTAAAACTCTAGATTTAAAAAACGTACCGAGAAATTTATGGCTGAATCGAGAAAAGTACAACCGAGAAATGAATTTTCTTCTTGACAACTAGTTCGAGACGATATTGAGTTATTTCTAGTTACTGCTCGAGAGTTTCGAGATCTTGCACACCCCTGCACCTAGCTATATTACCTTGATAAGTGGAACGCCAGCATTTTCCCTTTCCTCCAGTACAATATTCGCACATGAATCTACTGCAGAAAACCTATACAAATCCGATGGTGGTAAAACTAAAGGGTGTTTCTTTTCTTCATCTAATAAAATACTGTCCAAAGTTCTTTCCAGCATACTGCAAAAAATATAAGATGTTAATAGCTACTAGAATATTGATTAATTATTTAATACACAAATTCAATTAACCTAGTCAAATTTAATAAAAACAGTGTTAAAATACAATAGTGAATGCCTATGGAAGAAATTAACGCCCGAACACAATTAGCACTAATTTGATGAAATATTGGTGTTAAAACGTAATTTAATACACCACAGGGAATTTTCACAAAAGATAACGAAGCCCGAATACAATCAGGCAAACTATATGAAATATCAGTCATAAAACAAATTTTAAGTACCACAGTGAATGTTCGCAAAATAAATCGACGCTCAAATACAATTTTACGAACTATCAGAGCTAAAAATATTATTTAAAATACAACGGTGAATGTCCGCAAAAGAATACAATGGTCCGAATATTATTTGCGCTAATTTTATAAAACGCAATTTACTATACAAAAGCGTATGTCCGCGAAAAACCTACTCCCGAGAACAATAATTTGTTCTTCTTTCTACAAAATACCGGCATTAAAACTTGATTTAAAATACAACGTGAAGGTCCGTGAAAATGTAATTTAGATGACAGTTGTAAAATTCGGAAAAAGTGGAAATTAAATGTCACTATTTGCGGGAATGAATAACAAGTAAAACATAGGCATTTTACTCCTACAATAAACATAAATCCCAAAAATGTTAAAAATTTGTTACCCGACCTAAAACAAATAGAATTATTATACTTTTAATTACTTTTGTTACCGATCTATAAAATTTGTTATTTTTCGTTACAATAGACACCCGGATTCTACAAATAAAGACAAGATACCAAACGAATCCGTAAGTGGTTGACCTTGAGGCTACTTCACCTTCGTATAAGATATGCATAATCTTTTATGAAAAAGAGAAGACATAAAATGTTCAAAGGAAAGAGAAAGAATAAATTCATACATTTTCCAAAAATTCTGCTTATTCTGTACTAGTAAGAACAATCTTGAATAATAAACACAAACATACGTAATGTATAAAATATAAAATTCTCATATACACAATTCTTGATTTCCAAAATTATTTATAATCAGCCATTATCATCGTCATTATTCTTCCTCACGTTCGTCGCTGGCATCCATATCGCCTGATGGTTTTGAGCAGTTGGTGCCTAAACAATTCTTACAAGAAATTGTGCAGGCAATGTTACGCTTCCTGCATCAGACATTGGGCCGCAGCCTGTAGTGCAGATGCAGGAAATGATTTTTATGAAATAAATATTCACATTGTTAAACAAAAAGGAGTCAGTTATTTATTGAACTGAGTAATAGAAGTTACTTTATAACAAAGACACCACTTACGAATGTTCACGATGCTTTCCACAATATTTTAAAATGTTTAAACACTGAATTTTGGGCAACCAATTGATTTTCAACTAGTGACAAATTTCCAACTAGTAATTCACTAAAACAAGATTTTTTCAAATGAATTACACGAACGATCAAACTCAAAACCAACAGCGGCGTATTTTCTTCTTCTCTCGATACAGCTTTGTAACGGACTCTGAACGAGCAACCGAGGAGTATTATTCCATATTTTCACTTTTTCTCTCTATCTCTCTTCGTCTTCCCTTCGGCATAAGCCGAAACAGCTGCATTGGGAACCGGCCTAATCCTCACTTTATGCCTTTAAGTTGTCATTTCAATACCTTATGGTTTTCCCCCATCGGTCCCGACTCCTCGGAGCTCCCAGCGAATCGGGGGCGTTTCTCATAGTCAAAATTGAAATCAGCGCCCACAAAAACTCCCGAGAGGAAATTTTTAAGTCTCTGTAACAACTTCACAAATTCTCCCCCTAGAGCATGGTCAGAAATGAGATAAGCGCCCGAAAACCCCTAAGTACAGATTTTCACGGCTTTTCATCCATTTTTAGAGGTTTAAAAAAAAATGCACTTTTAGATACACTTTATGCACCCGCGATACATTTCCGCTTTCTCCTGAAACTGGTCATATGTAAACTTTTTTCCTGGTATTTTTCTGAACACGCTGCAGAAAACTGCATCCAAATCGGAGCTGTAGGCAAAAATGTAATTATTTGGGTTGAAATAGTACTAGTTTGCCTGGCCTATAAAGATCTGCAAAATTTTATATTGTTAAACAAAAACGAGTAAAAAAACAAGCAGTGCGGCAAGTATAAAATAATTCAATAAATAACTTACTAAGTAATACATTATTTATTTTGAAAATATGTGAGAAATAAAACTCCCTACCTTTTTGTATTGAGCATCACTAAATCTGCCATCCAATTGTTTTTGTCTTCTGAAGATTTTGCTACTAATGTTACAGTAGGCTGTACTCTCGGTGCTATTTCAAATGCATTTTTCAGTTCTGGAACGAGCCAAGAGTTAAACATCAAAACTTATAACAGATGAATATATTAGAAAGGTTAATTACCTTGTATTTCCGTCTGACAATCCAATGTTTTTTCTTCCTGCTTAGGATGACTAGTTTCGACGGTTAAACCGTCATCTTCGGATCCTTGTCCATCATGTTAAAAGATTGTTTTATTTCTGCTTGTTTGTACAAATGCACAAGTATCACGGTTTAATATTATTTTAAATTTAGCTACTAGCAGAACACGTTGTATGCCGGCCGGTTTCTGTAATGTTTGTGTAATCGTTGTGTTTGTAATGTGTAATTTGTGATAAATGTATTAATTTATTTTGTGAACGTTAATTGCCAGTGATGACAACGCCTCAGAACGGCGGAAATAAAACTACTATTTTTTAACATGATGGACAAGGATCCGACGATGACGGTTTAACTGTCGAAACTAGTCATCCTAAAGCAGGAAGAAAAAACATTGGATTGTCAGACGGAAATACAAGGTAATTAACCTTTCTAATATATTCATTGAATTAACAATCCAGGAGGCTACACATAAATATATTATGTCTAAATTATAACAGATGCCGACAATCCTTGATAGGACTAATATTTGGTTTTACATAAATCAAGCAACAAGAGTACAACCTCAGAAATAATAGGATGTTGAGGCTTACGTAGAACTCAACTATTCAGATCAATATTGGAGGAGAAAATAATGAAATACTTAAAATCAAGAAAGAGAAGAGGAGCGAGAGCAACAAGAGAAAACGAAAAGTAACACAGGATTAGTATATAATTATAGGCCGCAGACAGAAAGAATGCAAGACAGGTTTTACATATCTGCCACTACGAAACTGTAAAAAAAACATTAGTTTCTTATGAAATTGAATAGATGTCATAGAAAATAGTTGTATTAAGTTTAGGGTACATCTTAAGCTGCTTTTAAAGAAAATGTTATAGTATTTAACTCTCGTATTCTGCTCGCCGCAGTAGTGAATCGAGTAGTCTGTGACAACTCAACTTGTATTAAATAATTCACCCACTAAAAATCATCTAATCCGTTGGAAAGGAAATGATTTAAACATAATTTTTGTATTTACAAATTTGTCCTAAAACATATATTTCCATACATAATCGTTTTAAAATTGTAGTTTTCTAAAAAGCTATTGCCGCATGTGAAAACACAAAGAAATTTCTCAACTTTCTCACTTCTCTTATGCCCGGTTTACACAGTGCTTAGTACTTGTCATAAGTACTTGTCGCTCGCACTAACACCACACGTGTGAACAGGAGTGAGTAGTGCTTAGTGCTTAGTAAAACAAGGAATGCGAGTGAATAGAAACCTGTTCTATTTACTAAGTGCTTAGTGCAAGTGACAAGTACTAAGCATCGTGTAAACCAGGCATTAGGCTCAATATCGTTCAACAGAAAAGTTTTGAAAATAATATAAAGGTACCTTTGGATTCGTCAAGATTTGAACTTTCTAAAACTGCCTTCCAATCAGACGTCACTCTTATAGTTTCGAAAATATAAGGGTTTCCGTAAACCCTTGCAATTGGACAGTTTTCAACCAATTCAAAGTACATTTTGCAATCGATTATATCTATTAAAATTCGATATATTTGTACAGATATGTTTATATCGATTTGTAGAAAAAACTTTAACCTTTCGTTTCGTGTGAAGTAAACCACACTTACTGTTACGACTTTATTCGTACAGTCGTGGGAAATACAGACTTTCGTTGAATTCAATTCAAAGCCGTTCTCACGCTTTGGCTAGTGTTGTTCCCATGGTCTAGACACTCCGGATATGTATAGGCTTGGTCAATGAGATGTTTTATCAGTTTGATATAATTTTGCGATACAAGTAAAACTAAGTAAAATAAGGTTATAAAATACTAGCTGACCCGTACGGCGTTGCCAGTGGTGGTTGGTATTTTCAGTCTTTTTAACGTAATTGTATTCTTTTTAAGTGTTCAGTCAGTGAGTGGTATTTGGCTTTTATATATATAGATCTTAGATAATAAAAGCACTATTGTCATAATAATAAAAGATCTGAAATTATGATTTTAATAACTTTGATCTCCCCAAACCCCCATAAAATTTCGAAATTTTTCATACCCTTTCTTAGTGAGCACCTATGGCCCTAGAGAAAGCTACATACCAAATTTCATTCCAATCCGTTTGGTAGTTTTTGAGAAATCGTGATGAGTGAGTCAGTGGGTTTTCGCTTTTATATATATAGAAGATTATTCTGTTAAGTATATCTGTGTAACTAAATACAAAAATGTGCTAAATAAAAATGTCAACATTAAGTGCTGCAAAACGGAGAATAATTTTGGTACCCAGAATAAACATACAGCAAGTAGCCTATATTGATTTCATTTTATGTATTAGCTTGTCTGCATTTGCATTCTTATTTTTAATAAGGTAATTTATTTTTCTAAAATATAATTATTTTAAATTCATTTGTGTAAGAAGTTCTAAATTATGTGCAATTAAACAACAATAATCAGTTTCATGTTTTGTTGAATTTCATTTCTTGCACCCACAGTCCCTCAATTCATTAGTGAGTACTTTTGCAGCATTAAGAACCAATTAATATTTAGATTCAAAGTTAGGAAAAGTAGAATAAAACATGACGTCATGCAAGAGCGTTTCCTGTAGGCCTGTGCGAGTCTAGATTTTTGAGTTCGTGCCTAGCCGAGCCAAGCTTTTTTTAAAGCTCACGAACTCAAGCTTTTAACGAGCTGAGCTTTTTTATTACTTACTTAGGTCTAGGTGTAGTACTAGTGTTCGATTTAATCGAACAATCGGGGATTAAATCGATAAATACTTAATTTTAACATTAGAATAAATAAGTAGGCCTCTATAGTATATTAGCAAGATAACATTATAATAAACATATTACACATATACATAACTATGAAATGAAGACATAATTATTAATTAATTATCATTTCTTATATTCTTGATAAGTTGTAATATAATTTATATGGGACCTTTGTGACTTTTGAACCTTTACTAGTCTTAAATTACAGACGTAGTTTTGGACAGTCCAGAAGTAGAAGGCGTTGGTTTTTCACCCTCTGCCATAACTTATGAATATATTTTTTTTTTTTAAATAACTGTCAAAATCGGTTTCCTGTACTCAAAAACATATAAAACGATACCCCACACTGTATTCTCAAAATGTTGACCCAAAAACGTGACTCCGACGGGCTTCGACTTTTTAACTGTCAAAATCGGTTTTCCCATACCAAAAAAACATATAGAACGATACCCCACGCTGAATTTCAAAATTTTGAACCAATATTTTCAAAATGTTTATCCAAAAATGTGTCCCCAACGCGCTACGACTTTTTAACTCTCTAAATCGGTTTTCCCGTACCCAAAAACTTATAAAACGTTAACCCACACTGTATTTTCAAAATATTGTCTCAAAACCGTGACCAAAACGCGCTACGACTTTTTAACTCTCAAAATCGGGTTTCCCGTACCAAAAAACTTATAAAACGTTACCCCACACTGTATTTTCAAAATGTTGACCTAAAGTTTAGCGTTTCGTCTTTGTTTGTAACAGGTTATATTCGGCGCCTGTCGGTAAGGAAAGACAATGTTAACGTGGGAAACACAAACATGTAGCACTTACGAAATAATAACCGAAGTTAAACAGGCCTTGATTTAATCACGTTGAAAGAAAACAATCTCGAGTAAATCAAATATTTAAAAATGCTGACTCTGGTTTCAGGTGACGTTAATAGAGATAATAAGATTCAATATTTGTATACTATTTAGAGGATGAACTATCGTGCAGAAAATAATATACAGATAAAAATGCCCTACGTTCACAAAAGTGGAATAATTAACATTTGATTCGCTTATGGGCAGTGGCGGGGTAATTTTGCTGGCCATGGTGGCAGAAATACGAAAGACAACAAAACCTATTTTCGACGAATACACAGGCACTTTTAATACACTTTTGGTAACGAGAACGTAACTGTTTCATATCACGATGTTATTCTTTGTTACTTTTCGTTATTATTTATTATTTTGGTATTACATTTTTACTCTATAATTTTTTTTATGTTGTCACTTTTTGGCAGATAAATAATTACTGTGTTCGTAAAGAAGACACAGCTATTTCGTACTCACACTAAATGACAAAATTAGTAGATTCTGTTGTCACCTATTACCGCGGTAACAGGCAACAGCCTTTGTCCTTCACTGCTTCGTGCGTCGTCTTCATACAGTGCAGTATTTATTTTTAGCTCTTCAGTAGACGATGAAATATGGGCAGGATGCGAACGTTTGTTAAGGAACATAAATAAATACACGTTTCTTAAGTAGTTGGTGCCATTTTCATTGACTTATTTATGGTGCTTATTACTATCAAAGGTAGTATTTTCGAGCCGAACCGAATACTAAAAAGCTCGGCGTTTGAGGATACTCGGAGGCAATGGAAATATGGCTAGTCTGAGTTGTTACTTAGGCAGAGGTGGCATTATCGTCATAGATTAAACTTTTAGTATCTGTGGTCAACTAATAATATATTCTTTGATCAATGTTTTTTAAGTCACAGATAAGAGTAAATTCAGTTGTTAACGGTAGATTCTTTTAAATTTAATCATTGCTTGTAACTATTTTATAACGTCACATTGTCACTAACTTTAAAGAAAATAATAATACATAATATATGTAAAAATAAATGTTATTTATACCTTCAGTATCTTCTCTGTCAATAATTTCAACTTTACGAATAAAAAATCTTTCCTTGAGTCTGTATTCACCCGTTCCTGAGTTACCAAGAGGCGCGGACACAGATACGGAAGTTTTCTTGTTATTTGGTTTACAAAGCACTAATAAGCCATCAAAAAGAAACACTCTTCTTTCGGTCAACCTACGCCCTCCAGAACTCATTTTGCACAGCACATCCTCTGAAATCAACATAACACAATATAATATTACAATATTTTAGAGCAAAACTATGTAACTTCCAGTGCTGATAATATTATTCATATGATCTAGGCAGTTAATGAGAATACCATGAAAAGCAACAATGTGGATGTAGCGTTCAATGGAAGTCGAACCACTGTTACAAAGGAGGAAAGCAGATTTGAATGACAAAAATTTCAGATAGTAATTAAGATGTCATTTTTAAAGTTTGAGGTGAAAAAACCTAAAGCAATATCCAATATTATTAAAAGATATTAAAAAAAAAAAAAAACACTATTTAGATAAAGTAATTTTAAACACTAGTTTCACAAATCAAAACATCCAAGCCGGCGTACTCAGTACTTGTGTCATCGGGAGTATACGTTTGAGACGACCCGCAAGTGTGGAAAGCTATGTCCCCCATTTTAATTATTTAACAACCCTTTAATGGTGAACAGTTTATACTTTTATGTGTTGTGTAGTCCTTTGTGTTGGTTATGTGATTATCGTCTAGAATTATTGTCTTCGACAATGACATAGGTTGTGTCGTAACTAGTAAGACCCAGTGGCAATAGAGGGAAATTAATAGGACCATTTGAAGGTTAGTAAATTATTTTTTTTTAAATTACAATAATGGTCCAGGAAGTAGGATTCAAAGAAATGAATAATTTAGTTTTGTTAAGCTGATTACGTTCTTGTTTTTAGTAACCTAATAACTTATTATTAAGTAACAGTAAAATATTTCTGAATCTGAGACAAGTGCTAAATTCAGAGGAAAAAGTTGTATTTTTTAAATATAACATCAATCAATCAATCAATCAATCATTTATTGGTCTCTGACAAATATATGTATAAGACAAGTCAACAATATAACAATACTAACAATATAAACATATGTAACTTACAAAAACAATAACCATACAATAAAACATATACATGTAACCAATACTAGTCATTTAAAAATCTACATAGAATAATTCACAGTTTTTTAATAATTTCATTTCCGCTGAGGACAAAGTAACAATAATAAAAACTCACAATAGATAACAACAACAACAATAATAATTAATTATAATAATAACAACAACAACAACAGAAACCCTTTAAGGACTCAACCAAGAACATGTGAAAGGGAAGATCCGACTTCACATTCAGAGGATCTTCAAAGGGAACTAGACCCAAAATCATGGCACATAAACTCCTCCACAGAGTAAAAGAATCCAGACAACATTAGTTGCCTAAGGCTGTTTTTAAAAGAATTTAAATTTTGTATCTTTTTTATTTTAATGGGAAGATTATTCATGAATAAAGGACCTGCTTGCAAAGGAAGTTTACTATATAAATTCAACCTGTGCCGATTAGCACGATAGTTGCAAGCGGTCCTGGTGTTATAATTATGTATGTCCTTGTTCTGAACAAGATCACACTTATATTTAAAATAGAGAATTACTTCCATTATATACATACTAGGAAGTGTTAAAATTCTCAATTCTCTAAAGTATTTTTTACAAGATTTTTGTTTATTTATACCTGCTATAAGCCTTATAGCTTTTTTTTGTAGGACAAACACTCTTTGCATATTCTGAACTGATGAATTCCCCCAAAGTAGAAGTCCATAGCTCAGATGTGGGTATATTAGACCATAGTAAGCTGTTAAAAGAACTGAAGAGTTACAATTTAATTTTAAATTTCTTAATCCAAATATTCCTGAACTAACTTTAGCACTGATGCTATTGACATGATTGTTCCAGGTCAGCTTGTTATCTATGGTAAGACCCAAGAACTTTATTGAATTTACTTCTTCAAGTTCTTTTTCTCCAAGAAAGACACTTAATGTCTGAAAAGTGTTTGGCTTTAAACTAAAATTCAAATATTTGGTTTTTTCTGGATTGATTACCAAATTATTTTTAGTGAAATACTGATAAGTAGCATTGACCTGTACAAAAGCCTTTTGCTCTAGTTTTTGGAGAGAATCTGCTTTGAATATTAAAGTTGTATCATCAGCAAATTGAATTAATCTATCCACATATACTGCTGATGACAAATCATTTATAAAGATTAAGAACAAAACTGGTCCAAGAACTGACCCTTGAGGTACACCATATTGCTTGCTTCGAGTTTTCGTTTACTTGACGACCAGACTCGGGTGAAAAATTTCACTAAAAAAACTTAACGACCCAAACCAAAAAATCACTACCCGCAGACACCTACTATTGACGTGTACTGCAGTACCAAATTTTTATGTTTAGTTGTTTCTGTGTAAAGTATACTAATGTTTGTATGTGAATACTTTGTCATCTGATGATGGTATTATGTACCGAAACAGCTGTAATGGAACAACAAATACGAACTACAAGACTGCTTGACGTAAGTACTCTAGTATAAACGTTAAATATCTCTTTGTCTAAAAGGGATCTACAAAGTGGCTGACCTGATTGGTGACACTCAATGCTAGTTTCTAATATCAAACTAAGGAAACTGGTTAATTTTAAACAGTTACCATAAGAAATTAAATTTTGCAAACAATGTCAATTACGTTAGCTTTAATTTTTAATCTGGAAAAAGAAATATTCTACTGTAAAAATCGAGGGAATCAGATATGGTTGATGGGGGTTCTACAGTACACTATATTAAACACCAATCTGTGCTGATAGCTTCACCAAGTTCAGTAGGTGAAACGCCTTGTTCGGACTCACAGGATCATGCTCATGTAGGCACATTTTTTAAGTACAGTAGAGCCGAGGTAGTGTGGACCTCGCATAAGCGAAAACTCGGATAACACGGACTCTATCAAAAATCAAGAGGGAAACGTACGGTAAACTGGTGAAATCAATAAAAACATGGTCAAAGATGTGAAAAAATTCATCTACTGTATTATCAAATGAAAAACTAAAGTCCAAATAAAAATAAAATACAAAATGATAAAAATTAGGGATGTGTCGATACCAGATTTTTCGATTCTCGATACCGATACTTTGAAAAATCGATTCTCGATTCCCGATACCGATACCTACAAAAAAAAAAAAAAAAACAGCGAAAAAAAATAAATAAAATGACGAATGTCCGCAAAGAATACGACGTCCGAATATTATTAGCGCTAATTTTAAAAAACGCCGGCGTTAAAAATAATTTAAGTACCACAGTAAATGCCCGCAAAAATCGATGCCCGAATATAATTAGTACCAATTTTATGAACTACTATTGGTGAAATGTTATTAAAAATAAAATGACGAATGTCCGCAAAAGAATACGACGACCGAATATTATTAGCTTTAATTTTATAAAACGCGGCATTCAAACGCAATTTAATATACAACAGCGTATGTCCGCGAAAAAACCTACTCCCGAAAACAATCTAATGTCCGCATAAGAAAATACAATTAACCTAGTCAAATGAAAAACATGTGAGAGTTTCAGTAACGAAATATCAGAATGCGTTGCAATTTAAAATAAAACAAGTTTTTAATTATTCGGAATAATATTTTTTACGACTGACTATGATTGCGTTACTCGGAATATCATATGTTTTGTTTCTGAACGTTCAATTCGGATAAGTTCAGAAATAATCGGAACTTCAATCATGGAAAATTTGATTTGACGGCGTCCGTTTAGTCCCGCCGAAGTCTGAACAACTTGTTAGAACAAAGTACTGTAATATCAAGTTAATAACGCTGTGTGTAAATACTTACAGTAGCCTATTCAGTTTTAGTGCAGTGTTTTATTCATTTTTTTTTATTAAAATATTTCGTCGATTTGTTCGGGTAATTAAATTGTGCAGGCCTACTCACTTACAAAGGGAGGCCAAGCGCTCGACTGACTCAACAGCCGACGCTGTTCCGTTGAGCGCCCAAACTCCCTGAAGTCTAAAACTCGGCTCATTTTGCGAGTAAAAACCTTTAAATTCGGAATTACGTGCACGACGTGCAGTACTGTAATGTACTTATTTATTTACAGTACATTTCCGCTTTCGGATAATCAACACTATACTGAATTAACATATTAATTTGATTAAGTTTAGTTAGTTGAGGATATGTGAAAACTTAACCGGAGTAGGCTAGCCTTTTCAGCAATGACATCGAAGTGTGGCAATATTTTATAATAGACGTTGAAAGTGATGGACTTTTGTCTGTAATTTAACTTAGCTGAATACTTGTATTTAATTATCTGTACACAACATACTTAATCATTTCAGTATTCAAATTAAATCTTATACTTTACTCTTAAATTCTTGTTAAATTCCTTGAATAATAAATAGAACCGATTTGACTCTAGAACCGGGAACCAAAAAAAAAAAAAATGGAACCGACCCATCTCTAAATAAAAAGTAAAACAAAGGAATTCCGTTCGGACTTCCATAAAAATTATAAATCACGGGTAACGTAAGTCGAAGTCCTAACAAGTTTTACCCGACTTCAAACAAAAAAAATTATTACTTTAAAGTTTAAATACTTTTGTTACCGATCTATAAAATGTGTTATTTTTCTTCACAATAGACACCCTAATTCTATAGACACGATAACAAACGAATCCATAAGTGTTTGACCTTGAGCCTACTCTAGACTTCTTGTGTACAAATAACAGCCTACGCATGAATAAAAATAAAACAATAAGCATTTACTTATGAAAGGAAACAATTGCCTAAAACATTTTACTGGAGAAAATGTCCACTTACATAAAATTAATAATGTTTTACATTTTCCCTACTGATATTTATTGTAAAATGCTGAATTGAGTTAAAATACAGAGAATGCGATTGCAAATACCGGAGATTACATTCACGGAGTCTATACGAGAACGGGCAGTTCTGACAACTGAGTATCTCTTGGTATCGGTAATCGGTATCGAGTTTCGGCTATCGATTCTTGATACCGATACCAAAGCTAAAGTATCGGTGGTATCGAGAATCGACCCATCCCTAATAAAAATACATACATAGGCTACAGTACATGTTCCAGATAAAAAATGATTACCTAAAGAAGTCCATAGGTTCTTTCAGTTTAACGGAACTCACTCGCTTGTGTGCGTATCTATTTTTAAAATACTGGTTTTAACTGGTTCACACTGCACATTGTCATAACACAGCGAATATGAGTTTTATTATACAACGTGACATTTAGTGAAAAAGCATTAACAAAATTGTATTGATGATTATCAAACTGAAAATAAAATACAAATGAAAAAATGATAAAAAGACATACATATTCTACAGAACATGTTCCAGTAAAAAAATATTTTTTGAAGAAGTTCATAAGTGTTTTCTGTTTAACGGAACTCGCTCGCTTGAAAACTAAACAAACGATATGCAGTATGACACACGCAACGTTTTAAGAGCGAGTGTTTACTTCATTTTGAATCATACTACTGTATTCACAAAAACTAAAAGAGAATTGTGAGAGAGAGGTAAGCCGGGTAGGTTAGAAGTTAGACACAATAGATGCAGGAAGCAGGTGCAAGCTAAGGAATGATGACATCACCATCGCGTAAACAATAATCACAGACGTTTGTCTAGTCTTACTACGCTACTAAGTGTATCCGACTACCAGATTAATATTATTGTTTATTCGAGTCATTTGTTTGATTGTTTATATAGTTTTGACTACTTATAAATAAATTAGTTAAGTTATTTATTTAAAAAAATCTTTATTCTCTTGAATAAACAGTACTTGTACCGGTCAAAATACCTTAAAATGTAAAAATTCCTAATCCTATTGATGATTAGCAAAGCATTGAAATTACTGTATTGTACAATACTGTATTTAATAATGTTTAAGAACTGTGTTTTTCATTTACTGGAACCATTTGTGACGAAACATTATGTGAGTAATATAAGTACAGTGCAGTAGATTTGGCATTATTTGCAGATTTCACTTTGCACGTTTAGTTTAACGCATGTGTCTACCTCGGTTAACCCGGAACTCGATTAGTCGGGCTCGGATAACCGCGGCTCTACTGTCCTACAAGAAGTACTTTTGTTGGTGCAAATTATGAGAAAATAAATGTTGTTTTGATTCATGCAAGTATTTTGGCATGTTATGAAACAAATAATCACGAATACATAATCTATAAGCTTTTATAAATGGGAAAAATATGGCTTAACAATATCGCCTATGATTTATGATATATTGTTTTCTTACCTCGAATCAATTCATTGCAACATTGCCCGATATCCTTTCCTTCCCAGCCATCTATAGTCTTCTGTAACTCATTAGTTTTCTCCAAAGCTGCTTGTCGTCTTGCTTTTACGGGCATTCTTACGCAGTTTTCCCTAAAATTATAAATACATTTGTTACTACTGTAACTGGTTATAAATTGGATGGAGTAAATTCACAGTAGGTAAATCATTCTCAAATATTCCTTTCTGTATTTTATTTTACTGAAGACTGGTGAAGCGAGACATTTAATTTTCAATACAAAATGCATTGCGTGCTTCGCACGCTAACCCCCGTATTGGGAGTATTTTCAAAACACAGTGCATTAAATCAAAAGAACTTAATTAACTTATTAATAATTAACTTATTGCCTTAAACATTATATTTTTCAATGATGTAAAGTCATTGATATTTCTCTCTCTGAGCTCAAAATTAAAGTTTTGGTACATTCTTCCTAAATAGCTACAGTAGCACCCAGATTATCCGGGGTTTACTTCACCGGAACCCAGGTTAACCGCAACGATTTTAGTGTAAAAAAAAAATTAAAAGCATCTCTAAATCATTTAACACTAGTATGAGAAAAGTCGCATAGTACGGGATGGAGGCACTGTTACTAGGGTTATTCACACGCCGTGCCACTTTCACTATTCACTGTCTGCCAGCTTGTCTGTCTACCCTCCCAATCCCGCCCAATGCCCTTAATATTCTACATTTCCGCTCTTTACAGCTTTAGTTTGATGAGTTTCGCGGCAGTGTTGTTTTGAGTTTTGCAAATTAATTTTCATTTAGTGTCTTATTAGCAATTTATTGTTAGTGTTTTCAAGTCAGCCTTACTGTAGATAGAGTGTTTTAAAGTGTAAATTAGTGCGTAAATAAAAAAGTTTAGTGTCTTTCACTGACAATTGCAAAAGCGTATAAAGCTGTCGTATGTACAGTACTGAAAATTTTAGTCTGCAATATCTGATTATTATACAGTATTATACAATAGTTTGATTATTAAGAACATTTATTTCTTTGCACTGTAGTTTAATTGTACTCGGAATCCAAATTATATAAGGTAGCATTGGTTAACCGGAAAAATTTATTACCCGGAACACCGCCGCCCCCTTTATTCCGGATAAACGAGGTTCTACTGTATTTTTGTTCTTCTCGATCTCAATAAAGTATATTAATAAATTCTTGTTTGTTCCTAAAGCTCAGCTCTCGTCTTTTTCTTGATCTTGATAAATTGTATTTAATAAACTCTCGTTTCTTGCTTGTTTGTAAACCTTTGCTCTCGTCTTTTTCTCAATCTCGATAATTTGTATTAAATAAAATCCCGTTCTTGTCTCGAATTCAAAAAGTAAGTCTCGCCCACGACTAAACTTTTATGAAAATTTTTAATTACTATTAACAGAAATCTCATCTTGATTTCCCAAATGTAAACAATTTAACAAGCACTTTCTTGTTCAATGTCTTTTCATAATTGACAGCCATTTTCCTTGGTCATGAATTATAGGCCTGAACCTGAGCTACATTAATCAAAGATTAGGATTAACCATTTGTTCAGTGGCGAATGTGTTAAACTGAATTTTAGACAGCTTTTTCATCTTACTTAATGTAATATAAATTTATTAGACAAGTTTACAGATACCGGCGCGAATGCTGGCACTTGAGCAAACTGTTACTAACCTGACCAAGAACATCAGTACCCGGTACATCTCTGTTTAGCACGTTCACTGCTAAGGACGCACATGTGAGCTTGACACTGAACACTATGAGAAGCGGCCGACGCACAGTGCATTGCACGCCAACCCCTGTATTGGGAGTATTTTCAATACACAGTGCATTGCATACTTCGCACGCCAACCCCTGTATTTTCAATACACAATGTATTGCGTGCTTCACACGCCAACTTCCGTATTGGGAGAATTTTCAATACACAGAGCATTGTGTGCTTCGAACGCCAATTTTAAGCCTATGTGCTATGGACGCACGTCGCTTAAAAATATTAGTGATTATTATGTAGAAAGGTTAAAAAATAAAGTAATTTCTACTCATTTAGGCTATAAATATAAAAAATAAAAGGTCAGC
>JAGFPH010000829.1:313771-330517 GCA_018207615.1 Philaenus spumarius
AATGAGATCGAGAAAAACGAGAATAGCATTTTAGCTCAGAGTGAAACATATCAATGACTTTTTACATCATTGAAAAAATTATAATGTATATGGGGATAAGTATGTTATTAATAAGTTAATAATCAAGTTCTTTTGATTTGCTTTTGCTACTAAGTCATGAAAGATTTTACAAATATAATGTATCTCATAGATATGTACTTTAACCGTTGACTATTGGTTAATAATCATTTACACTACATATACAACACATTAATTTTTATAAAATTATATTTATTTTTAGGTCAAGTAAGTTAATTAATTTGCATTATTTATTTTACTAAAAACCCAAGGTTATTATACAACACTCAATCTCTACTGTGCCAAGTTGTTGCTCATCAGTGTCAAGATAATTTAAATACGATATTGTGATATCCTAATCACTTCCCTGTTGAGTTGTTTGGACAACTTCTGTTTCTCTTCTTTTTATTCTAGTGTAACATTGTAAGTTTTATGAAAATACTAAATCTAAAACTCCCAATACATGGGTTGGCGTACGAAGCACGCAATGCATTGTGTGTTGAAAATACTCCCAATACGGGGGTTGGCGTGCGAAACACGCAATGCATTGTGTGTTGAAAATACTCCCAATACGGGGGTTGGCGTGCGAAGCACGCAATGCATTGTGTGTTGAAAATACTCCCAATACTCCTGTTGAGTTGTTTGGACAACTTCTGTTTCTCTTCTTTTCATCCTAATGTAACATTGTAAGTTTTATGAAAATAACTATGATCTCCAGAGATTTAAAAGTATCGAGAAATTTATGCTGAATCCAGAAAAGTACAACCGAGAAATGAATTTTATTCTTGACAACGAGATCGAAACGATATTGAGTTATTTCTCGTTACTGCTCGAGAGTTTCGAGATCTTTCACACTCCTATCATTATCGTTTAATCATCTACTAACTGACCTTCCAATACTTTTTGACATTCTCATTTAAACAGAAAGGAATAAATAAAGTTTATCTGCATACCAAGATAGCGACAAAGATGATTTGATTAACTTCAGTAATGATTAGCTGTTCAAACATGCAAGTTGCTCATAAATGTATAAACAATGTTTGACTTATTATCAAACACCATGTGAAGTAAAGTTTGATGTGTTCAATGGTTTATGTTTTTGACCTGAAGATAGGTGAGTATCCAAAACCATGATAAAATATTGGATTTTAATTGAAGAATACAACAAGGAAGGATTAATCTGACATACCCTAATAAAGTCAACCCTTAACGGGCGACTAGCGCCTTTAAATGCAAATACACAAGCAAGTGCTTAGATGATTCCATAGTTCACGAAAGTTCCAATAGAGTGTAGGGTGAAAGTTCCAATTTCGGAATCAGAGATTTGAGAATCTCTATGTCTATTTGTTTTATTTTCCTTGTGTATTCTTTTCTCTCTTCTTCAACAAGCTGCTCCAGTTCCTTGTCTCCTTTTAAATCTTTGATTCCAGGCAGGGCCAGTTCTTCTAATGATGTTATGTTGTCTTCAAGCCTACCTTTATTTTCTAAAAGACTTGATGTATGGAAAATCTGCGGTAATCTTTCAGATACTTTTTTGGAACTTTTAATATTGAAGGGAATTGGCACAGTCCATGGAGCACCGCCGATTTTAGCATTGATCTGTATTGCTATTTTGGTTGTAACGGACATGTTCTCGTCTGATGGGTTTCTTTGGCAAACTACTTGTGTTGGTATAGTTTGCCAGAGAAACGCATCAGGTGATGGCATGCAGAGCTGAGTACCGATGAGCAGATTTGAGCTGGGGGCTGAGTTCTTAAAACTCAGTTTGTTTAGTACGGCAGGGGCGACTGTAGGTGTAGTCGTCGGAGGGTTGCGCCCCCCACGTACTTTGCATCCCGAGCACACTACCACCTCATACACTTAGACACTCCTTGGTTGGAGAACATACTTCATTACTAAACGCCTGCTCAGCTGATCCATGCCGGGGATCCTGGCTCCGGGTGGCCCGCCACATCTCTTGTCCTCCTCGAGGGTACAGTTGATAAAATCGGGGTAGCACACCGGGCTGCCAGATAGTACAGAGGCCCGACTTGTCTCACCAGCTGATGTTGGCTGCCTTATCATCTGGAGAAAATCTTGGTTCGCGTGCATTGCCAGGTGGTGCCTGGGTAAAGACCAATGTACGTCAACTATAGGGGCTCTTCCGAGGCCACGGTGTTGGTAGCGGGGGTGGGAATTGGGTTGCTTTGGGGTCGGGATCTGCGGCATGAATCATTGCAGCGGGACATACATTCTTACACACACTTCTCTTACTTTTACCCAGGCCACGGGTGTGGCATAAATCATGATATAAAATGGAAAACAACAAAGAAATAGGTCTCAACATGCTGGCGACCGTCGACAAGGAACTTCCTGGTTCCACCACAACTCAAGTTGCATCGGAGGCTAATGTGCCTCTGATTTCTATTCCTATGGTGACTGAGACAAGTGACTCAGCACATGGGGAAGTACTTTTTGGTATTGGCGGTGTATCGGATGTGGAGGGCAGTAGTGGGAGTGGTGAAGTCCCCAGTCAGATGCAGACAGATAACTCATAGGGCCATAAAGGACCTGTAAAGCTTTGTGGCGCTGATAAAAAAGCGCCTTCGTAAACTCCGCCAGGAGGGCTATGGTGCTGAAGAGTCCCGTGGCATACTCTTGGATAGGAAGAGGGAGCGCGGTCGGATGGTTCTACACCACCCAAACAATCCCTCAAAAAGATAAAAGAAGGGGAAAGCACCCTTGCTCAGGAGTGTAATGCTCCGAGACCCATGGGCTATAGTCAAGCCATCTCTGGTGTTCGTGTGGGTATCCTTCCCTCGGACTTTCCGGGGTCTCTCCTGACCGGGGAGCAAATGTGTTCCGTGCAGGGGGCGATTCTGGAGTTGGTCCTAGGGATGGGCAGATCTGCCATCACCCCCAAATTCAATGGATTTGTTGCTAAGAATGGCTATTGCATCCTTAGCTGTTCCGATGAAGGAACTGCAAATTGGGTTATGTCCCTTGGGGACACTCTTAAACCCTGGGAAGGAGCCAATCTGCGGATTGTTGGGGAGAAAGATATCCCTAAAGCCCAGATTGCTGTGGCATACTTCCCACATTGCCCAGAAGACTCCAATGAGAGGATTCTGGGCTTTGTTAAGGTTCAAAATGATGGCCTCAATGTAGACAACTGGAGGGTGGTCAGGAAAGCTGTTAAAGGGTCTACTACGGAATTAACCCTCAGCATAGACCATATGTCGGCGAAAACCATCAAATCACTTGGTTTTCGCCTCAGCTTCAAATTTGGAAGCATCCCTATTAGGCTCAAGAAGCAAGACATGGGGGTCCAGGAGGCTAGTGTCTCGGATGTAAGGAGGGCTACTGTGCCCCCTGGACCGTCTGAGGCTTGTGCCCAAGTGGCTCCGTGTCCCCGGGGCCTGGTCCATCTAACCTGGAGCCTGGGCTTAGTGGGCCCTCCACCTCCTCGAGGCCATCTGGGTCTCGAGAGGGTGATGCTCTGGGGGGGGGGGAGGTGAAACAGGTACCTAGAAAAACTTGACCTGGCATTTTTTTAGGAAGTCCCAACCTGAGAGCCCCTCTGTTTCTCAGCGTGGTTGTGCTGTGCGGTGAGGCAGGGGGAGCTATAATAGGAGGGGAAGTCGTCCAGAGAGAGGAAGAGGATCTGGCAGTAAGGCTTTGTCGGAAAGCCAGCTCCCAAGGACCTGATGGGAGTAGGGATCATCAATGACGCACAACCTGAGGATGTTGCAGATAAATCTCCAGCATGCCAAGGCCTCATCTGCTGTGCTGGGCAGGAGATTTATCTGTGAATCCTTAGACATGTCTCTTATCCAGGAGCCATGGTATAGTGGAGGCCTCATTAGGGGACTCTCAACTCCTAATGGTAAGTTGATTTATGATAATGATCATGGTAGACCTAGAGCTTGCATTCTTGTTCATAAAAATGTCAATGCTATCCCTATTTCTGATTTTGTTTCTAGGGATCTCACAGCAGTGCTGGTAGAAGTACCGATTCCTGGGGGTAGTTATGAGGCTATTGTGGCCTCAGTCTATTTCCCAGGTGGTAATGATAGAATTCCTCCTCCTGAAGTCAGAAGGCTGGTGGAATATTGTAAAGGGAGGCGACTTCAGCTAATGGTTGCCTGTGATGCCAATAGCCATAACCATGTATGGGCAAGCAAGAGAACGGATAAAAGAGGTGAGGAACTGCTTGCTTATTTAATTAGCTGTAACCTAGCTATTAATAATATTGGTAATGATTTTACCTATGTGAGTGGGAACAGACAGGAGGCAATAGACCTCACTTTGTCAACCAAACATATTAGTAATAAGATTATGAATTGGCACGTTAGTAATGAGCCATCGTTGTCTGATCATAAACACATAAGATTTGACCTTGTGTTGGAGAAGAAACCTGTGGCAGCGATCAAACTCCCACAAAAAACTAACTGGGGAGAGTATAGAGAGATTCTTAAGGCTGAATTGGAAGAAGACGTTGCTCCAATCTTGACTTCAACGAGTCTTGATTATGCTTCTGGTAGGCTTAAATCTTCAATTTTGACAGCTTTTGAATCAAGCTATCCTGTGTCATTCACCAAGGCTAAAAGAGAGGTGCCATGGTGGAATAGTGCGCTTAGTAAGTTGAGGAAAGAGGCTAGGTGCTAAGCACTACTAAGGAGTGGGGAGCTTATAGAATGGCCCTTACCTCCTACAATAAAAAGTTAAGAAGATCTAAGAGGAGATCTTGGAAACAATTCTGTGACAGAGTAACGGAGATGCCTGTGACTGCTAGATTGCAAAAGGTACTCAAACAGGAGTACACTAGGCCTTTTAAAGACGGATAATGGGGAATACACCAGGGATCGTAGAGGGTCCTTGGCGCTTCTCTTAGATACCGATTTTCCTGGCAGTTATGCTGATACTTGTTGTACCGCTGTGCCTATTGATCATGGCTCCTCGTGGTTAAGGCGAGGATCAAGCAGCACTGCCTCTCTTACAATATTCTCGCCTAATAAGGTCAAGTAGGCTATCAACTAGTTGAAGCAGTTTAAATGACCAGGTAGGGATGGTATTTTCCCTGCCTTTCTGCAACAAGGCCTTGATATACTCCTGCCAAGTCTGGTAGATGTTTTCAGGGCTAGCTATGAGTTAGGTTATATTCCTGTTTCCTGGAGGGATGTGGAAGTCGTCTTCATCCCGAAGGGTGGCCAAAGGGATATGGATTTGCCAAGATTATTTAGAACAATTAGCCTATCTTCGTTTATCTTAAAAACGTTTGAGAAGGTGCTGGATCAGCACATTAGGGGTACTCACTTGAGTGTTAACCCACTGCATAGCAGCCAACATGCATACCAAGTTGGTAAAGTTGGTCAACTGCACTTCATGAGCTTGTGGGTAAGGTTGAACACACCCTTAGGTGTGGAGAAGTTGCCCTATGTGCATTTATGGACATTGCAGGGGCATTTGACAATACCTCGTTCTCGTCCATTAAAAGGGCTGCCATCTCAAAAGGGGTGGAACCCAGAGCAGCTAACTGGATCTGCTCCATGCTTGCTCAAAGAAGAATCTTTGTAAAAAACGAAGACGACTCTTTAGTAACACGGTCCGTAAGAGGCTGTCCGCAAGGAGGTGTTATTTCTCCTCTCTTGTGGTCTTTAGTAGTTGATGAACTTTTGGTCAAATTGGCTGTCAAGGGCTTTGAGGCTATTGGCTATGCTGATGACCTTGTGATAGTAATCCGTGGTAAACATGATGATACTATATCAGAGCTCATGCAAAAGGCTCTGAATTTGGTCTGGAACTGGTGTCAGGGGCAGGGCCTAAGTATCAACCCGGCCAAAACCGTACTTGTCCCCTTCACCAGAAGAAAGAAACTGATAATAGAACTCCCATCTATCAATGGGGTACGACTGAAACTTTCGGGGGAGGCTAAGTATCTTGGATTAATTCTTGATCGAGGGCTTCTCTGGAATGCTCAGTTGGAATCTGTTCTAAAAAAAGCTACCAAGGCTATTTGGGCTAGTAATCAGCTCTATGGTAAAACATGGGGCATTACCCCCAAAATGGCTGCATGGTCATACACTGTCATTATTAGGCCAACTATCACATATGCGGCCTTGATATGGTGGCAGCAGGTCAAACAAACTGGTGCCAAAAACAGGATGCAAAAACTACAAAGGCTAGCGTGCCTAGGGATTTGTGGAGCCATGCGCTCTTGTCCCACATCAGCTATGGAGGTACAGTATACCACAATAGATCTATATAGGTCGCAGTAGTGCGAAGGCTTATTACTCCTCAATCCCAAAAAAAAAAAAAAAAAAAACAGCAATTTATGATTGTGGTCGTGAAAGAAAAGGCCCTCATATAATTTATCCTAATTTTATACAATACCAACGTTAAAAGATAATTCAAATTTACTAGAAAGAAATCGAAGTTCGAATACAATTTTTTTTAAATACCGGTGTTAAAACGTAATTTAAAATACAACTGCAAAGTCCACAAATAAAGTAATCTAGCTGTTGTAAAATAGAAGGAAAAGGTAAATTAAATGTTGTTAATTTTTGCGAGAATTTATAATACGTTAAGCGTAGGTGTTTTGTCTAGACCGCCAAACAAAATTATAAATCTAAATATAATGTAAATTCTGGGACATAAAATTGGCGGTTCATTGTAAATGTATTCGGAGCATGAATCATGGTCGGGATTCCCTAAATTGTTCTTATCAAATTACTTGTAAAATAAGGTGTCACTTTATTAGGCCCTTTCTGAACATCTAGGATAAATACGTACCTTTTGTCGGGTTTGAACAAATTTAAGAAAAACATCATATATTATGCACGTTATGTGGACGATACCTTTATGATCATCGACGGAAATATGCGACTGTTAGCGAATTTAAAAAACTACATGAACAGTATTAATAATAAAATACAATTCACTTTAGAAACAGAAAACAATAATAGAATAAATTTTTTGGACCTCACAGTAACTAGATTATCCAACACGTTTAAATTCAAAATCTACCGTAAACCTACCACAACAGACATTACCATTCATTCCAGTTCACATCATCCTACCAAACAAAAGTTAGCTGCCTATAATAGTATGGTGCATAGACTTTTATCCGTTCCACTTAGTACAGAAGATTACCAAGATGAAATTAACACCATCAAATATATAGCCTCGGCAAACGGTTACAACACAATGATTGTAGACAATATTATAAAAAAGCATAAAAACAGAAATCCACTTCGGAAGAAAATTACTAAAAATAAATACATCCCAGCCAAATATGGTAGAGTACTCCCTAAAATATTGAATAATGTGTTTAGAAAACTGAATGTCACATTGGCCTATAAAACAGAGAATAGTATTAAAAGAATATTGCAACCCAGAATAATGACACCTCTCGGAGATAAGACCGGCATCTACAGGATTAATTGTAATGATTGTGAACAATATTACATAGGACAAACGCGAAGACCTTTTATACAGCGATACAAGGAACACCTGCCAAAAAGGACACTCCACATAAAATCAAATTTTGCCCGTCACATAATGGACAATGACCACACGTATTCGAGTTTTGATAAAAATTTTAAACCTTTAATTGTATGCAATAAAGGCACATACATGGACGCCGCTGAGGAATACGAAATATACAAGGCATTTAAATTAAAAGATGAACTATTAAATGACCAGCTGAACTTCAAATCCAATAGGCTTTATGATACTGCGATAAGCGTTGACAATAAGATTACTTGAATCAACAGTTCAGTAGTTGGTCAACCTTCCAACGGTGCGCACCGATTCCTCGCTTTATATATGTTTTTGTTAAATGACATGTGTGTTTGTGTTTGTGAAATGTTTTTAATGTAATATATGACGACCTGATCTTCAGAGAAGCCAGACGATGGAACATAGATTCCGAAACGCGTTGCAATAATATAAAAGGAAGTCACACGACGGAAATACGAAGGTAAATATAATAATTTTTACTTTAATCTAGGATAAGTTTATTCGGAGTTTAAGTATAAGGTTGTAGAAGCACACGCTGTGTTTACAACTAGTCATAGTTAAAACAGAGACATGAAATGAACTGAATTTTGAAAATCTGGTACTATATAAAGAATGCTAGAAATTTTTGTTTTCTTAAAATATGGTCAAAAAAATTAAATGTAAAACAGATATAATTGTTTTCCCAGTTAAAAGTAGCTTGAAATTGAAATTAGAAAATATCATTATCTTTAAGTCTAATGTAACGTTAAACAATGTTAAAAGTCTTCCTTCGTGGACAAAGAAATATGAAAACTTAACCATTTTCAACCAAAACAGAGTGTTCTGAAGTAAAAGTTGTAATCATTTCTATAAACCTAAATATCCATTACATTTAAATTAATTTCAATACATTTCTACAATCTAGAGAGCTAGATCTTGACTAAAGAATTGAAAGGAATATTCCTAAACAAAATTTGTACTAATTGGTATTTTGTTGACCACAACCTCTATTGATAAACTGTCTGGGGGAACAAAATCTTGCTCTGTCGGTGTAATGTAAACATGCTTAACTACAAATTACTTTTGAATTTAATAACTTTCAGAACGTCCTGTGTATGGTACCTTACTTTTAGATTATTCTGTAGGTAGAGATGGTCAATGTCTGTATAGATTTGTCTGTTCCATGTCTTCGCATACACTGGAACCAGAGATATTAAGCCGTCCCGATTTTTTGAACACCCTGAATAAAATATAATCAGTTTCACATTTTCTTCCGGTTTTCACTGATCCACAATGTAAAAAAAACGTAAATTAAATATGAAAATACATACTGTTGTTGTATCTTCAAAACAATTAAGATTTTGTCTAGGGCATGTCGAAATGCATAAAAAAGATTTTTACATAACTTTAAAACTGTTTTTCACAACATAAGTACAAAGAAAAACTCAATGGGAATTTTAAATTAAATAATTTTGTACAATATATGAATTGTAGTTCATAAGACTTCCTCTTAATAGCCCGTTTTCCAGGAATTGATAAATGACACACGTTCTACTGTCTCTTGTCAATATTCAATTTATGTCAACTGCTTCCTGCTATTTCCAGCAGAAAGATCCGATTGCTGTTGATGTAATGTTCATAAAATGGCACAACTGTACATTTTAGGAATACAAACAAGAAAATCACAGATTTTTAGAAATAGAGTAGTTAATTGTATCTATCATTCATATTATACTTTATTAATGGTTTGTTTTTAGTTTGTACATTAGGTTTAGGAGTGTGTATGATTAAAATGGCTGATCTAAATGAGTAAATTGTTTCTGTTATAAACTTTTACTTGCACTTAATATTTATTTAGAGCTTGACAAGAGGAGTTAAAGCCATTTTTTGATTTAACCGACTTTTTAATTATTTGATCATGGCTCCAGAACTGTCTAGCTGTAGATAGATGTGAAAACTCAGGCTCTAATACATCAGCAGTTATAGGGTATTTCCAAGCACTTGTAATACTCTACTTAAAACACAAAGCAAAAAGTTTCCTTCATGCCTGGGAATATTCACCCAATACCGCTAATATTCACCACAGACTATTCTGTCAAATGATTAGTTATCTAAAACTTATTCGTTTTACTGCTAGAGTACTCCGGACTTACCTCTTAGTAATGTTACTCATTGTACTAGTAAGTTCCGTTTGTAACGGACTTAACAATCCCTCTACTTGTTCCAAACTTTCTCGATCTTCTTTTACGGTAGTTAAGTTCAGCAATATCTATCAAAACAAACAAGTTTGTTAAAATATAAAATTACTAATATTCTTGAAATATTGTATGCAATTGCATAGCTTACATTTCAAATGAAACAATTAAAAGTTTAAATCTGATGTAGGGCCTACACACTTTCCTCCTTGTGGGCTTCCTACTGTTTGGGCAAGCTTTGTTAAGACATTACCATAAAATTTATAAAAAAGAACATAACAAATAAGGACAAGTTTGAAAAAACTTTCACACAGAGATGACTTAACATGACAATTTCAGTTATATTTTTACACTCATTTGAATTATAGAATTGTTGCTTGGTCAGCATAGTCTACCATATATATATATATATATACACAGAGGTGCTGAAAAGTCTATAGACGGTTTAATATTTCGTATATAAGGAAAATTTGAAGGTAGATGTGATTAAGGAACCCACTCTATGTAAAAATACTTTTTTATTAAGATTTCAAAAAATTTATCCGCCATCTTGAATGTAACTTTGATTTTTTTAACTGGGAAGGTGGTCATGTGATACATCATTTCGATCTAGAATTTCAAGATAAAACCAACGGTGAAATTTGCACATCCATATTTTTAACCGATTAAAAATGGCGGCTAAAAAACAACATAATCGTGCTTTCCAATTTTGCCCCATTTTGCTCTACTATTTTTTTGTTTGATTAGTATTAACTTTTTATTCTTTTTGGATTTAGAATTAAATAAGCTTTCAAACATTATGACACACAACGATATTTGTGAGTATTTAAAACTATTGAGTTACAGCCGTTTTGATTTTTTCAAAATTTATTTCAAGTGGTTCAACCGAATACTTTAATCGGTTAAAGATATGGATGTGCCAATTTCACCGTTGGTTTTTTCTTGAAATTCTACATCGAAATGATGTATCACATGACCAACTTCCCATTTAAAAAAAACAAAATTACATTAGAGACGGCGGATAAATTTTTTGAAATCTTAATAAAATACTATTTTTACACAGAGTAGGTTCCTCAGTCACATCTACCTTCAAATTTTCTTTTTACGAAATACTAAACAGTCTCCAGACTTTTCAGCACCCTGTATATTTTATATTATATAAGTTACTAGCTGGCCCGATCCGGCTTTGTAACATACAATACCCACTGTAGTCAACCATCCAATTTTGAGTTCAATGACCTGGCTTCCAGCCCCTTTCAATAACAGCTATTTCATTCATTTTCTGGATTCCTGGCTTACGGTACTTGGTTTTATTACTTTTACTATCAGCTGACTTTTTGTATAGTAGGTCAGTATAGTAATCTTTTTCTACTTCAGTTACTTATAATAATTTACACTTGACTTAGGCATTTAATTTAGTGTTAATGGTAATAAGGTTTGAGATATCTTACGTCAAAAATTCCTTATATTCTGTTTGAATTTTGATCAATAATCTCATAGGTTTTTTTCCCAGTCTCCTATTTGTTTGGAACGGTCCACTGTAAACTAGTACTAATTTCTCCATTTCACTTCTTTCAGATTCACTCAATTTGAATTTAAAATTAGTATAAAATCTCCCACATTAAAATTTGTTATTTTACTCGCCTGTTAATTTTGTTTGCTCGTCTGTAGCCTATCTTTATTATTCTTTCTAAACATTTTCGCTTCTTGTTATCCCACGTTTCTTGTTCCCTCATAACTTGATCTCGTGGAAAATAGGTCTCCCACACATATTGTGGTTTCTGGTTCTATCGGCGTGAGCCTGTTGTCTCAAAACATGTACTTTAATATGATATACTGAATTACTATATGTACTGTTTAGTTTAAAATGAAAACAAAATTATAAAAATTAAATTATTAACTGTGAATATTTTTTTAACTTCCCGCTAAGAAAATTGAAAATTTTCTAAATTCGAGAAGTTATTGGTTTCACCCCGTTTTTCGAAAATCGAGTATTCCTCGACGTTTTGAGGTTCTAGGAATCTTCCCTGACCACTCCCGAGAGGGTGTCACCCTGTCTGTATGTATGTGTGTGTGTGTGTGTGTGTAAGTATGTGACCCGCTTATAACTTTTGAACGGCTTAACCGATTGGATCCTACCAAACGGCGTTCTAAAGAGTTCCATCAAACTTAGATTTCCTAAAAATTTCAACTAATTCGGACCGGTAGGTTCTGAGAAATTTCGAAAAAACTAAGAAATAAAAATTTTTCAAATCAGGTTTTTTTGGAATAACTTTTAAACAGCTTTACCGATCAATTCCAAAATCTAATCAGCTTTTAACCTTGAAAAGCGACGTCGATCGCTACCAGTCCGGTCAAAATCGGTTAATTCGTTTGTGAGATATCGTGAACGAAAGAAAATCAAAAAAGTGTCTTTTCTCAATTTCTCCGAAATTTTTCATCAGAAAAATTTTTGTTGTCGATTCTTTCAATGGAATCGAAAAACTGCATCGATTGCCGCAAATCGCATAAAAATCGGTTGATTCATTCGCAAGATATCGTGAACAAAAGAAAATAAAAAAAATGATTTTCCTCAATTTCTCCGAAACTTTTCATCTGAAAAATTTTTGTTGTTGATTCTTTCAATGGACTTAAAAAACTGCATTGATTGCCGCAAATCGCATAAAAATCGGTTGATTCATTCCAAAGTTATGGCAGTTCAAAATTTCCAAAAATAGTGTTTGTTGTAATTAAACTTAGCGGGAAGTTACATGGATGGCCTTTAGGGTTAACCGTTTTCCAAATTTTTTTAAAATATATTGTACAGTAAGACTGTATATATTTAATAGTATATTAAACAATTGAAGCAGTCCTTCCGTTTCCTATCCAGTTCTTGTTTATGGCTCTGCACTGCATATAATAGTGTACAACTGAAAGTATCAGAGTTGTCGAGAGGCTAAATAATAGTGTACAACTGAAAGAATCTGAGTTGTCGAGAGGCTAAATAATAGTGTACAACTGAAAGTATCAGAGTTGTCGAGAGGCTAAATAATAGTGTACAACTGAAAGTATCAGAGTTGTCGAGAGGCTAAATGCACTAGTCCTTTCTGCCTCAGTTGGAACCTCCAACAAAGGTTGGTATGGGTATTGGCAATACATAATTCTAACTGCACGTGGTGAAGATGTAAAAAAACAACTAAAAGTAAAGGGGTTTTGTAAATTACATTAAAAGTATCAACCAAACGTGGTCCAAAAACAAATTTAGAATTTATCAGTCTTAAAAATTCAAATTGAAATTTGTCAAAACTCATTCAAAATTATACAAGTGAAAAACCTGCGCACGATACGCAAAAGCATTATTCTTTCAAATCTTTCTTTACTTTTTCAAAACTTACCCTGATGTAGTTAAAATAGAGGAAGCAATGGCAGATAGGAGCCAGAAGTAATTTCGGTAGATAATATTTAACTGCTTCTCTAAATCCATGGCCAGCTGATTGTAAAGCATTAGATACATCGGGCCTGGAAATTAATTTGCTCAATGCTTCCCTGCAACCTGCCTGTACTATGTCCTTAGCATACCTTCCATACACATCGAACTCTGCTGCCTGAAAAATAACATGTTACTATCAGTGTCACACAAAACTGATTAAAATAACTGATAACAAACCCACCATTGTTATGCAGATCATCATAGACACAGCTTTATCGCATCTCAAATTACGTACAAGCCGATACAATCAAAAGTTTTCATTACGGAGTTTGTAGATCACGATGTATCTTCAGTTCTGCTTAGCTTATACCAAACGTAAAACATCTACTGTGTTATTTTGAGTCGTGCCTGATCGACAGATATTCACCAAATTCGGAAGGGCCTTCGTTTGGTCAGGAGTTATTGGTTAGGGATGCGGTACACTTCAGTTTATAAAGTCTAAAGAGGATTTACAAAACATTCTATTCAAATGATACTTCAGTCAATAGCTAGTCAAATCAACTAACATCTTTGCTACTGACTGAACTATAGAAATATGGATTGTTCAGGTTAACTGTAATACATTTTTTTGAAAATTCGGTATTTTGTTTTTTACTAGTGCAAAATATGTTACATTTTGAACACGGATTAAAATTTTTTTTTAAATTAAATTGTTAAAATATAGATTGTAACTTAAACTCTTTAACGTGGTTTGACGTAGTCACTACGGAGGCAAAACACTTCCTGGAAAGTGGTTTGACGTATTCACTACGTTTGCCGATAGTCCGCCATGCGGTTTTATCTGACCGCGGTTTTTCAAACTACTTGGTATTAGGGCAATATCCAGCATGTTGTCCATTAGTTGGCCGATATTTTCCAGCTGTTTAGCGATCGTTAATGTGTGCGAGAGAGAGGGAGATGTTGTTTACAAACTTGAGCCTTTGTTTGGTCGTCATATTCAGTAGTTTTATTGCGTAATACGCTGTTTTACATTGTTTTATTGTTATTATTACATAGTTTTAAAATGTAGTATTAGTAACGAATTATAGTTTTTCGATTGCTGGAAGTGTTGTTTGTGTAAAAAGTGCGTGTGTTTTAGTTAGGGTGAATTAGGTTAGGGCTCGTAACTGAAGTGAACTGTGGCAGTACTTTTACATTAGTGTATTTATTATTTTTGTGTGTGTTATTTGTAGAACTACTATTTATTGGTAAAAGAATTATGTTGATAGGCGATACACAACCAAAGTAATAAAACGTTTGCCAATTCAGTGCAAAAATATGGAGTTTTTATTACTCTATATACATGTTATCAACTTAATTTTTTTACCAAATTGTTAAGAAATTAGTGCACTAAAATTAACACATTAACATATAATTATCCAATTAATTTTTTTCATACTTTTCGGAATTTGAGTTTCGTATTTTACTTTCATACAGTACTTAGATTCTGACATGTAAGTAAAAAAAAAAAAATATGTGGTATATCATATAGGATCAAGCCATTGCTGGGTTCACTTCATAATATTGTGTCTCTGCTTTATCCCTCTCCCTGGTATTCCGTAGTAACCAGTATCAGAACTTTAAATGCGTATAACTTCGCCATCTGTTGGAATATTTTAAAACTAACTTCAGAAACGTGTTCAAAGAACATTTTACAGTACAGTTGTATTTGATTTATAATTTCTTCCAGCTGTTAACGGTTTTAGATCTGTGTTTATAATCATCTGTAGCACAACTTTTGTAAACCAAGAGTCACGTAAAACATGGCTAGACCTAAATTTAAAATACATGGTTAATTTTTTGATTTATTAAATATAGTTTTGTAGCAATTGAACACAAATAAAACAGACAGTTTATGGCCTAACAAATATAAAGTGTCTAATAACATTTTTTGTAAAAGTTATAACTGTGAGTGAACTTATTTTTCAATTTATTTTTTATTTGGACTTAAAAAAAATTCAGTGCTGCATTAGGTAACTAAATATACAAATTTTGTATATACCAATATAATATTAAGATATGGTAAACATTTCATGTATATTGAATAAGTAGTTAATTAGTTATCGTAGTTTGAATATAAGTGAAAAATTTGGTCATTTAAGAGGTCTGGTATGAGGCACTTGGTGTCAATTATGAATACCAGGGAAAGGGTTAATGTCTATGATCACTGTGTTGCTGTTTTATAAATTTATAAACTGTCTTTCATCTATGTTTACCTTTTAAATACATGGATTATTAGCGAATTTCCATAGGAAAAATGAGCTATTGCAGTGGCCCTTATGGTGAGACCCAAGGTCGGGAGTAGCAAATGAGCACCGATCATGGTCCCCAGAACACGTTTTGGGGTGTCATTAAAATTCATATATATATATGTATATATGTGTTCGCACTCTAGCGGTCGCATTTTAAGTCCGATTTGGTCCAAATTTGGTACACGTGTTGGTTGTGTAAGTGGCTCGGACGAGTTCGTTAGCCAAAAAAATCCAACAACCGGAAGTAAGTTTTTTGACCGGAAGTAACTATTTTTTGGGATTTTTACTAAGAGAATGAATTTTTTTTAGAGTTTTTTCTAAAAATATAAATGTAAGATGTTATTCTGCACATTTTGTTTTTTTACGCGACCTTATAGCTCGCTTGGTTCCCCCAAAATCGATCAAAACGTGAAATACCATAGAAGTACCCGGTTCAAAGAAAATGTGGTGGATTCTACCGTGGGGCTGGCGTGCGAAGCACGCAATGCTTTGTGTGTTGAAAATACCCCTAATACGAGGTTTGGCGTGCGAAGCACGCAATGCATTGTGTATTGAAGACAATCCCAATAAGTGGAATGGCGTGCGAAGCACGCAATGCTTTGTCTATTGAAGACAATCCCAATATGTGGAATGGCGTGCGAAGCACGCAATGCTTTGTGTATTGAAGACAATCCCAATATGTGGAATGGCGTGCGAAGCACGCAATGCATTGTGTATTGAAGACAATCCCAATATGTGGAATGGCGTGCGAAGCACGCAATGCTTTGTGTTATTGAAGATACTCCCAATATGCGGAATGGCGTGCGAACCATTTTGCAGCTATTCAGCACCGTCGTGAATAGACCTATTTCCCAAATTGTTGGTCAAAACCCTAAAATATCGGTCTATAAACTTAATTTTGGAAATTTGCTCAACTCACGTCAGCGGTTCAGCTGCGTGGTCGAATTATTTGCTCTCACTTAACCCTCCGACTGCAACGCGTTGCGATCGCGATCCACGATCCATTTACGTATCGGTAGACTGCTAAAGTCGCGATCGCGGCTCATTATGACAGCGCTTAGTTTTCACATAATCACACAGGCACAGATAAACGTAATCATAATGTATTATATACCATTTTTAAGGGAAAGGCACATTCTAACAAGAGGTTATTATACCACAATAGATCTATACGGGTCGCAGTGGTGAGGAGACTTAGTCTCCTCTATCCCAAAAAAAAAAAAAAAAACAAGAGGTTATTTGTTTTTTATTATTGTGACATAGTGGGTTGGCAAACATTTAAAAGGAGCCAAAGCTGTAGAATATCTGTTATGAG
>JAGFPH010000829.1:335517-349301 GCA_018207615.1 Philaenus spumarius
ATGTTAATGCATACTAGATAGTATATCCAATAAGTCTATAACAGATTTCAAATGTTTAGACATTGTGAGATTATATGTTATGATATTTAATTTAGAGTTTGTAAACTACAAGAAACGACGGAATCAAGTGGCCTACTGCGAAGTTGTTTACTAGTCTTGCAAGTTGTTATTGTCCAATGTGAGTTACGTTATTGTGTTTTTTTAGTTAATTACTGTCTTAAATAATTGTTTCTAGTGTTTTTATTGACAAATTGTGTAGAGTGTTATAGTTTTACGTGTATATAACAATATAAAATCTTTGTGAAAATGAATAGAGAAGACATTGGTTCAAGTGAAATTGACAGACAGCTTGAAGTTGATCTATCTGACGATAATGTTTCACTTGCTTCCGAATTATCAAATTTATTTAGTGAAGATAGTGATAGTGATCCATCTTATTATCCAGAAAATGAATCCATCAATCGTAATAGGCCTTTTTTTACACAGCGAGACCTAGACCCTGCTTACATAACCTCATTGCATAACCTACCATCTACTTCAACTAGGCCTAACCCCTCACCTAGGCCTGTAAATAGAAATGTTCTTAGTGATAGCTCTTCAGATACAGATAGTGAATGTGGTGAACAAATTGATAATGAAATATGGAAAAGTTTAAATGAATTAGACTGTGAAAATTTTATTCATGATTTTACTTTTATAGAAACACCAGGCCCCAAACACTGTCCTCCGGTTACAGCTAAACCAATCGATTATTTTAAATTATTTTTTACTGAAGCACTTCTAAACATTTTTGTAAAGGAAACAAACAGATACGCAAGTGATGTAATTTCAAAAAAACCAATAATTTCTCCTAAATCTAGGATTAATAAATGGCTTCCAGTCACTATATGTGAAATGAAAGCGTTCATTATCGTTGTCCTGAATATGGGGCTTAATCGAAAACCAACCATTGCTGCATATTGGTCAACTAATGGCTCACAATCCACTCCTTGGTTTCGACAAATGTTCAATAGAAACAGATTTCAGGCATTACTAAGTTTTTTCCATATTGTTGATAATTCAAAACTTCCAACAGTAAAAGAACCCGGATATGATGCAACACAAAAATTTCAGCCACTGGTAGACCACTGCAATAGATTATTTCAGTATTTCTACACACCACACCAGCAACTGTCAGTTGATGAATCACTTATTGGAACCAAGAGTCACACAGCACTAACTCAATATTTACCCAACAAACACCACCACCGATGGGGCATAAAACTATGGGTACTTTGCGACTCAGTTTCAAATTACTGTCTGAGCCTAATGTGTTACAAAGGTAAATCATCCCAAGAAAATCAAGATGAAATAAAAAAATGTGGTCTTGCATACACTGTGGTAAATAAACTTCTTTCCATGTGCAACTATTTAAAAAAAGGTTATCATGTGTTTGCTGATAATTTTTTTACAAGTTTGCCTCTTGTTGAAATGTTATATAGAAAAGAAACTTTCTTTACTGGCACAGTAAGAAAGAACAAAAAAGGACTCCCTAATGAAATAAAGGGTAAATTGGAGGTAGGACAAAAAGTGTACTGCAAGAAAGGCAATGTTGTAGCTTTAGGATATAGACAAAAGAAGTCCCAAAAGAAGCCAGTTCTTCTTCTATCGTCGAAGCCTCAAGTGGAAGATTTGGAGTGTACAAAAGAAAGGCATGGCCGAACCACAACTGAAAAAAAACCTGCCATAGTTTTAGACTATAATAAACACATGGGTGGTATTGATACTTTTGACATGATGTTATACAGCTACCTAGATGAACGTCGTACTGTCAAATATTGGAAAAAAGTGGCTTTCAATTTATTTGCCAGAATGGTGCTCAACTCTTATGTTATTTATAAAGAAAATCGTGTACAACACCAACAGAAACACTTGTCCAGGTATCAATATATGGTCAGTATAATTGATAAAATAACTGAAGAATGGATTACTGAGCAGCAAAACACAGACTTTGCGGCTGGTGGCGACAACGGTAATACTGGTAGGACTGCTGGTATTGAAAAACTACCTGGGAGAAAAGAAAAAACATGCTGGGCATGTTCTGCAAAAGGTTCTGCATATAACAAGGGAAGGAAAAGATCCAGAACCATGTGTATGCAGTGCAAGGAAGGATGCCATGGTGTGTGTTTTCCTAAACACAAGTGTAAAAAAAATTAAAAATTTAACATTCAGTAAAAACAAAAATTGTGTGTGTATATAAACTTGTATGGTGCATTTTATAGTGTTTAGTTAAATAGTGTATTTTTATAAACTAAAAACTGAGTTAAACGTTTGAAATACAGATCCTGTGGTAAGTCAACTTTTTTGTAGGTTATAAGTTGAATGTCATGTAATTTACAATTTTTAGTTTCTTTGAAAAATACTTTTATTTTTTTACATTTTCTATGAAATGATATGATTTTTTTTTATACATACAAAACACTATAGGGATTGGAAATAATAGGTTTCCCACAGTAAAAATGTTTCTAGGGTTTTGGCTAAAAATGTTTAAACTTATAAAATAAAAATAATTTTTTTTAAATTTTCAAGAAAAATAATTTTTACAGTGACAATTTTTTTTCCCCATATTATATCATTAGTATAAACATAGACAATTTTATTAGCAACATTTTCAGACCTCATTCATAAAAATATCTTATATAGAAGAGAAGTTATGATTTTTTTACTAAAACGTTACATTTACAGTGTTTAGACGTTGGCATTTCTAGCACAACCCTAGCCCAAAATACATGTGGCAAAATTTGTGACTATGTTAAAAGTGGCTTGGCACTCAAAGGGTTAATACAAAATGAAAAATTTTTGTTTTGTTTACATTTATTTTGATGAAAGAGCTGTTTTTTTTACGAAATTAAATACTTGAATATTGTACAGCAATAACAGAACAATATAAAAACTTTAGGAAAAATCTTTAAATTCAAAATTTGTTATCAAAATGAATTAAGGATTGAGTAAATAAGCACTAACTTTAGTTTACAAAAAACATCAGAGCATTATTGGTGCTGCACTATCTATCATGACCTAAATTCTGATGTATAGTACTGTAGTAATTATTTGGAAAGTATATTATTTTATTTGGGAGAATATATTTGCTTTCAGAAAACAATTTTAACAATTTGTCAGAATTGAAATAGCACAGCAAATACAGCAATACATGGTAGAATAAAACTAATGCAATGTTAGGTTTTTGTAGTTTAAACTTCATAATGGGGTTTACTTAAACATGAGGTAGGGCCTACATTACTGAAATAAATAAATTTGGATCTCGAATTAAACACTGAGTCAAGGATATTCATAATTCATTGTGTTAGTGAATAGGAGCCGATGTAGTTTCAGGTAGTAGCGCGGCAAGCCTCCATAAGGCCCATGCTATCAACTAAACTGTAAATGGACAATAGTAGTGTTGTTGCCACCTGCCAGTTGCTTTCATCAGTTTTTCTCCTCAGTTTTTTTATCTCGAAAGAAATTTTTTCTCAATCTTTTTTCAAGATAATGCTGTACTAATGCTGACAGACTGTGGGATGACAAAACGGACAGTTCGAACAACCTATCCCTTCCCTTCCATTTTTAGAAGAAAACGAATCTTTAATACAACGGATGGTCAACAGCATTTGCCGCGTCTACGTGTGATACGAGTTCAGTTTGAACGTTCACCTCCTCCTCGCTTTCCTCCGAGCTTATCAACGCTGTATAGAACAGACACTAGCAGATGTTCCCGCACTTAATTTACGCCTTAGCAAGTCAATGTGTTGATATTATTCATGAAATCCGCCTATTCCGAATTCCCGCTAAACCGAACAGTGTTCGGTCCCAATTAGTTCGGAATAGCGACTCTACTGTATAAAACTAAAGGCTACAAACCTTGTTATCCCCAGGCGGTATTAATCTTGCTAGCTCTTCCCGGAATACTTTTATAATCATGTGGAGATCTCTTAAATGCTGTTTCTCATCGTGAATAAAATCTTTAACTACTTCTTCATAGGTGTGCGGTGTGCTAGTAGGTCGGGAAATTACTGAATCAGAACCTGCTACAGCACCCAGTGAATCGTCGTCTTGATAAAACATGTCCATCAACACCTGAAATCAAAAATTGAACTATTAATACCGCCAACCCTATAAAATCATTTTGAAATATCAGACCTCTGATTAGCGAATGTTAATCCATATACACTGCATCATTGTTAACAAGTAATAGTCAAAATGACTCGATTCAAACGTTCTGACCAATGGAGCAGACAGTGCTGGGTAGTTTCTTTACACTAAAGTAACCATATCTGAGAACACATTCTTTCCTTTTTTAAAGAAAAAAAAACATAGTGCTGTAATAAATTTAAATATTAGAAAATTGGAACACAGTGTTAATTAATATTCATAGAAAATTTCCTGATGGAACAGTGATTCACAGGTTAAAATATACAAATCATGAATGCTTCAGTTCTACCTTTCAATGGAGAAGAAATATTATAAAACTAAGATTTGCCCTACGAATTGAAATGTTGACTGTAAGATTTTCCTTACAGTAAATGTAAATATGATATAGACAAGTTTCTTTCTTGCAAACTTTAGTCCTATATAGTACTGGAAGTTTTTGGAAGCTTATAAAGATAAATACAATGAAACAAACCATTACTCATTTAATAGCCTACTCTTTTATGAAGTAAAGTTATATTGTTAGATCCCAATGCGAGTTGTTATGAAGTTCCTAAAACATAATCATTAATGTTAAGCAACGCACTGTGTCTTTATTACTGTATTTGATTTACTTGCACAAACTTCCTAATTACTTTATAAACATTATGATTATTACATTCTTTTTTGTATAGATAAATATTGAGCTCACTTCCGAGAAAATGTACTTAATATAATAACATTTTATACAACAATTTTCATAAATTACGTTTAGTATTCAAACACATTCCAACAACGAAGAAGGGAACTTTAGTTATTTACGAGATACAATAACCAAATTATAACTATATAATCCACATATAATATTTGAATTGGTAAATTATTTGAATTGTACTGTCCATTTAAATACATAGCTTAGGTAATTGAAAATTTTCATTGTTGGTACAGTAATCAACTGTTTACTCGTAACATCTCTAAACTGAAATGTAAGCATTTCCAAATGCAATGAAACTCTCAATGGCATTTCCAATGATGGAAGGTTTCATAATTTGAAATAATTAAAATTATTAGGTTGTTTTTGTTTCAAAGTATGCTGGGTTTTTTATTATATATCCTGTTAAATATAATGAACATAATAATTTGATTCAGACATTTAGTATTACTTACCAACTCAGCTCAAAGGTCTAAATTAATTCTGCTATCTTAGCTTTAAAGTTATGATTAGTTATTTTCTTTATTAAAACGAAATTTTAGTACTGCGAGGAGTAGTCAACGCGCCATGGTACGTACGGAATAAAGATCTCCAACGTGACCTGCGAATCGGCCCGGAGGAGATGAAGAGGTATTCATCTGGACATGACATGCGATTGCGGAAGCATGTAAATCCTGAAATGCTAAGTGTACTGGATGTAGGCGGTGACATCCGTCGCCTTAGCAGAAAGAAGCCTCATGATCTCATGGCGTAATGAAGCGGAGAGTTTTTAGTTTTATAATTCTCTCATACGCAGCGAACTATTAGTAAGAACAGAAATAAGTTTTTCGGTCTGGAGGAGTGGTTATGATAACCAGAGGTGTTTTTAGTGGGTAACAATCCCACGCTACCATTGCGTGCAATGGTGTCTTTTCGAAGATTTTCACCTCTGGGGGGGGGAGGGGGGAAACGAAATTAAAAAAAAAAATTGGTGTGATAATTAAGTGTGAATGAAGAAAAGGAGTATGCATGCAGAGTAAATAAGATCTCTCGAATATAATATTAAAATTAATATAATTATATTTTATATTATTATAATATAAATTATTATATTAATTTAATTTGGTTAGTGTACCTCATGCAACACTAAATATGGCCACTTCTTTCCTTAAAACTCGTTTTGAGTACAACTAATGAGGGTAGCGAATGTAATAAAACCATCGGACATAGTGAGGTTTGAACATGCTGTCTCGAGTTCTACATGGTCAAGCTTTAGCAGCTTGAACTATACATATTTTAACAGAGTTGAGCTGTAGTTTAACTAGTAGGTGTATTTATATCAACAGGTAAAAAAAAAAGTACTAAAATGAATACAATATAGAAAATGCACTTCAATTACAATTATCAAAAAGAAGTAAAAGATTTTCTAAGAGTTAGGAAAGACCTTTCAATTTGCGTAACGGTTTTACTAATGTACATTATATTTGAAATAAATTTGATTGGCAGATAAAATTCCTTACATAAACAACATATGTTATTTTACACAATTTTATTACTTTTGTAAACACTATTACTTTCTTCACAACACTTAAAATAACACTGAACACGACAAACAACAATTATTTACAAAACATATAACACAATCTGGTAATCTTTGTCTTCTGCTCCAAAGCAGACACAAAAGTTTTTGAAATCTAATTAGGTATGTGTCTACATTTTGGCACCTCAACTATTATACTTTAAACATTCCTTATTCCCACATGGTCTATATGATTAAAACCTACGGAAAAATGCAAATAAAAATACATACTAGAGTCAAAAAGTTCCCGGAATTAATTTCTAGACACCTCCTTCGCAGTCGCCCGTGAGAAATTTGTTTTGCTGCAGTTGGTACTACTCCTGGGGAGGGAATATTGGTAGTGGGGGTATAGCTCAGTTGTCTCTGTTCACCGGTGGAGAGTGCTAATCGTGTGTCTGCAAGTTTACAGTTTTGTTTTTAAAAAAATGGTGTATAGTGAACAGCGAGCAAACATTAAATTCTGTGTTTTGCTTCAAAAGTCACCTTCTGAGACTCTTGAGTTGTTAATTCAAGCTTATGGAGACGAGGCGATGAAGAAGAGTCGAGTTTACGAAAGGCACAAACGTTTCTGTGAAGGTAGCGTAAGCGTTGAAGATGACCCTCGTAGTGGACGACCTTCAACCTCAACCGCTGATGAAAACATGAGTGAGTACGGCAACTTGTACGTGCAAAGAGAGGACTTAAGATTGACGAAATCGTATTTGAGTTAAATTTATCACACGGTAGCGTCCGCAATATCCTTCATGATCACTTGAACATGCATTGAATTTGTTTGCGAATGGTTCCAAAAATGCTCACTGCTGAACACAAAGAAAACAGCTCATGACAACGCCCCTGCACATCGGTCCCTGTTAGTACGTAATTATCTAGCCACGAATAGTGTTACCAAGTTAGAACGGCCAGCCTACTCGCCCGACCTCGCGCCAGCCGATTTCTTTTTTTTCACGCGGTTTTAAACATCGTTGAAAGGAGAACAATGTGCAGATGCAAGAGGCAGTCAAGCAATCGATGAAAGAACTTTCACGAAATGAGTTCCAAAAGTGTTTTGAAGAGGTGTTTCCTTGTTGGGGCAAGTGTGTTGTTGCAGAAGGAGAGTATTTTGAAGAGCTGTATAAACGTTGGGGCAAGTGTGTTGTTGCAGAAGGAGTGTATTTTGAAGAGCTGTATAAACGTTGGGGCTAGTGTGTTGTTGCAGAAGGAGAGTATTTTGAGGGAAAATAAAAGTAAGTTTTTAACTTTGTTCAGTAAAATAAATTAAACCAATTCCGGGAACTTTTTGACTCTGGTAGTATACATTTAATGCTTTTTCAAGTTAACAACAGAGCTGTACTATTTACTGCTGATACAGCTATAAATGACAGCTAACGGCCAAATCATAATGACTTCTTTTTATTTTTTTTTTTATTAATATAAAGGCGAAAAACCTGGGTGGTTATCATCGCCTTATATCAAATCAAATCATGACTTACAAACTATAACAATAGTGGTAATTTCTATGTGGCTCTATAATAAAAAAACACACCAAAATTATATTTCCACTTTTTCTTAATACCACCACCTTCATGGTCATGTTCACCTTGGCTTTAGAACCAAAATGAAAGAATACTTACAATCACAGAATTGGCATTTTAATAATTTACAAAAATTATCCTAGTCCACATACTACGATTGATGAATATGTATTTATTTTCAACGCTCTTTTGTTGTTTTTTTTCTGTAAAATGGAATGGGTATCTTAAAATTATAATATAATTTCACGATTTGATACATAATTTTATAAATTCAATTATTATGTTCAATTGATGGGCATAGATAGTATGAATATTTTGTAAATTGAATTTTATACTTAACAAGTATAGAGAGCCAAGAAAAGACAATAATTGTACTTCATGAACAGACTTTAAGCTGAATTACTTTGTCAGTTTTATCAAAAAATATTTCAGGAAATAATCTTGAAAGATTGGCATTATGAACAGTTCTTAAAGGAACCTCATAGAAAATGGTACAGATGATGTAGGTGACAACATAATTTCCAAAGGGCAAGGAAACGGCATGTAAGCATGAGCCATATCCTGATGGACATAATATTCAGTAAACACATTTGTTATAAGGATAACGGTAACATTATCTTCAATGAAAATAGAATCAATATTTATTCTAGCCGCTTTGGAAAAACAACTTTTCAATATAGTGTTTCTTCTTCTGGGGTTTGCCCAGAATCTCAAGTTTTGAGAATAAGTTTTAATGTGTTTTTTACAGATGAAAAACCAGTAATTTTTCCACTTTCAATTCCACCAGCATCAGATAAAGAGGGCTTTGTTTTTTAATCCTCTATTATAATTCAGTGTATCCAGATTTGCATCTATTTATTTCAATTTCAACATTTTCATTTTTAGTATTTTTAAATCAATCAAACATTTCTGAATTTAAAAAAGTTTACAGCCTGAAATATATGCCAATTTTTGAGCTAAGTGAAAGTGAAATTTCACAACTAATGTCTTTAACACAAATAATTACTCTTACAAAAAACGTTTTAGTCAGTAAAATTAAATGAACAGTGTTACTCCAAATTTTAAGAATTACAGTAGAGTCCCGCTATTATGAACTAATTGAGACCGATCGGTTTAGCGAGAATTTGAAATAGGCGGATTCCATTAATAATATCAACGTATTGACTTGCTAAGGCGTAAATAAGTGCGGGGACATCTGCTAGTGTCTCTTCTATACAGCGTTGATCGGCTCGGAGGAAAGCGAGGAACGCTCAAACTGAACTCATATCACACGTAGACGCGGCAAATGCTCTTGACGTCGCTCTAGTGTAGGTTTACATCATCCTTCCATTGCTTTTTCATCTAAAAATAAAAGGAAAGGGATAGGATGTTCGAACTGTCCGTTTTGTCATCCCGCAGTCTGTCCGTTAGTACCGTATTGTCTTGAAAAAATATTGAGAAAAAATTAAATTCTTTCGACATAACGACAAACGGAGGAGGAAAATGGATGAACGCAACTGGCAGGTGGCAACAACACTACTACTGCCTAGCTATTGCATTTAATTCTTCCTTCTTTCTGACGGACCCAGTATCCGTTTCACCAGACGCTTGTTGCGGAAGCTTCCTTCTTGCAAAACGGATGGAAAACGAGAAGGAAACAAAACCGAACAATTGCAACAGGCCCATTGGAATTAATTTGATGACAATACTCGTTAACCAAAACGCAACGCAAAGAAAGGGGAAAAACGGATGGTGTAAACTTACACTTACGCTAAGTCGAACAAGATACTTCATCAACACCAAATGATGTTATGTTCATGTGGCGATGGCGGAAAATTGCATCCTCAAGTCGAATCAGTGCTCTTCGTGGAAAACACCCACCGGGCTTTTAGGGTGGAATTATTTATTTTATTGATAGCCGTATTTGAAAACTTTGGGAAGTGGATACATTATTTGAACTCAGTTTTGCCCGTAGAGTTAGGCATAAGATTTATACAAATTTAGATTGATTGTTGTTGGATAACTTGTTAAATTCCTGACGACTATAAGCAAGGAGACATATAAAATATTATTTTAGTCCATGATTTTAAACTATAGTAACATTTAACATGTAATTTAAAATAAGATATTGTAGTTATTTTTTTCGTTTTGTAATAGTATAAGTATATCGAAGTTTTAAAAATCATGCGTTATTATACATTTATCGATTTAGTGTCAGAGAATAGGTTTGAGTAGATATATTTTGTAGGTTTAATTTAATTCCATGGTTCTGATAAAAACTGAGTTCAAGATTTTACTTAACAAATTTAATTTAACGATGTAATTTTCTGGGGAGAGAAAAGATTTAATTTAATTATAAACTAAAATATTCACAAAGTGTCTCCTCAGCTGAAACCAGTGACTACTCTGACGATCAAGAAGGTCCAGGAACAGAAGATTTATCACCACATTCACATTTCCACCCTCATAACAGATCCTAATAACTGTCATCCCTAACAAATTTCAGCTGATTCCTATTTTAAACCCTTTCCTATAAGCTTTGTTCATGAAGCTTCAAATCACTTATAACACGTATTCTCCTTTGGATCCATATCACACCCCCAATGCTTATTTCCAGCAAACGACAATGAATGTAAGGTAGTTAAGGCACTTCAGCAGATAAAAGAGAGCACTTTGGATGTATATCGCAGAGCGGCGAGTTTATACAGTTCCAACATTGAGCAAGAACTGCATAGACGGACCATAACAGGCATTACAGATATTCTCAACTGATGATGAACGGCTACATGTGCAGAGCTACATCCTCTAGATGCAAACGAAGAGGCTGTCACTCTGTTTATTTATTCCTACTTGTATAATTATGTACTCAGCACTTAAGATATATAGATATATATATAGTAGGACCCCGTTTATCCAGGGTTTTTACTAACCAGAACTCGGGTTAACCATAACTATTTTCGTGTAAAAAAAAAAATAAAAAACATCTTTAAATCAGTTAACACTAGTACGAGAAAAGCAACACAGTCTAGGCAAAAACGATCTAACAAAAAATCCAGGTTTTTTTCAAGAAATAAGTTGAAAAAAGTTTGAATTGTAGTACAGTACTGTATATAAATTTAATACTGTATTTAGTTAGTAAACAACAATTTTTATGAATGTAAATACTGTACAGGCTATTGATTTCAAAATTTATATACAATAGTTTCATTATTAAGAACATTTATTTTTGTGTACTGTAGTTTAATTCTACTCAAAATCCAATGTATAAGGTATAGCATTGCTTAACCGAAAAAATTGATTATCCGAACTACACCACCCCTTTTATTCCGGATAAACGAGGTTCTACTGTATGTAATGGTCAATTACCCTCAATTGTAAAAAAAATTTAGTTTAAGGAATGCCTGTGTTTATATTTGAGAGTGCGTGTGGATGTATACGTAGCATTTATCCACCCCAAGAAATAGTCTAACGTTGGGACAACGTTTTATGAGATTGGGTGATGTCACGAAGTGAGATGAGGTAGATTATTAATTTATATTGTAATTATATTAGAAGTAGAATTTTAATAGATGAAGTCAAATGAACAACACGCGATGAAGTCAAATCGCATGCTTGCATTTTGTAGTAAGCCAACGACCGATCAAGACGAGTAAAACTGAGTGGGGGCAGAGATGTTAAATAGAGGGGATAAATTCGAGACGGGGCTTTTTGGGTGGAAGCAGAGGAGGTGTACGTTTAGGCAAGACGAGCTGACCGGAAGAAACCACGAGGACAAAGTAAAGCGAGGGAACACTTCTTGTGAATATTTGAGGAAATTATTTTAGCATCAACCTTAAAAAGGTGAGGGAACATTTCTTGTGAATATTTGGGGAGATTGTTTTAGCATCAAGCTTAATAAGGTGAGGGAACATTTCTTGTGAATATTTGGGGAAATTGTTTTAGCATCAAGCTTAATAAGGTGAGGGAACATTTCTTGTCAATATTTGGGGAAATTGCTTTAGCTTCAAGCTAACTAGAATCAGTTTTGTTTGTTTTATAATTTTGGTAATTATTTATTTTACTGATGTCCGTATCTGAGAACTTTGGGAAGTAGATATATTATTTGAACTCAGTTTTGCCCGTAGAGTTAGGAATAAGATTTATATAGATTTAGATCGATTGTTCTTGGATAAATTAATATCTCAGTGCTTAGGTGTATGTACGGAATTGAAATAAAATATATATTTATTATTTCCTTGGTGAAATTAATTTGAATATATGTTTTTGTGACCCTCTCACTCCAAAATAATTCTAACTAAGTGAGTTGTCTTTTATATAAAGATCCATACGTAACAAACTGAGAAATACATATAGGTTAGCAAATTAAAAAATTTAACCTTTAAATAAAATGTATTTTTGCACCTAAAAATGCACAATATAGGAAGGTTTATAGAAACTATGTCGCTCAAAACAAAATAATACACGGAATCACAAATGAATATTTTTAAGAAAAGTTTTGGAAGGGTTCTTTATTTCTCACAAGGGTAAGGCAGGGTACGACAGCTAGATAGGATATATTTAACAGTTAAAATAAATAATAAAAGTAAATTTTAAACAAAAAGGAAAAATTTGTATTTCCGGGTTCTTTCGAACAGCATTAGGCCTACAGAAAATTTAAAAATAAAAACGACAATCATAAACATCTAACCTACTTTCATAACTGCAGAACTAATAGAATAGCCAATAGATATTACAACTGCATTGAGAAAAATAAAACCTTTGCTGTACGTACTTTATTTATTAAAAAAATAGACAACATGTTTATATAATTGTCACTGCTAATAATTTTTTTTAAAGTATTTAAGTAGTCCAGAATGACTTACAACTTAAATATTTAAAACTATATTTTAATCTGAAGATAGTTTTAGGGTGGCAACAGTGGGAATAAACAGATGCAACAACCTTTTGTAACAGTCGCAATGATTTTAAACATAAGTTAATAGTATTTACTAAAAGTATTTACAAACAAATGAAACTATCAAATCTAACTAATTGGTATATACAAGTTGTAAATAAAATCTGCAATATTTCTAATATCTAGAGAAAAATAAAAAGTTTAACCTTTAAGTTGGTTTTTCTCTTTGCTTAACATCTTTACTTCGTGCCATTATTAAAGACGAGTCAAGTGACATTGCTATTGTGTTCGAAAAACATTGCTGCAATCTGTTTCTTAACCCTTTGAAAGTCATGGACACGAATTCACTCATATGGTGAAGATACTGCACTCGACATTGATGGGATCTCGCGCTCGGCACTGCCCTCATTTCAGCCTTACCTATTACATCTCGCTCTTATTTATGGTAGTTACTGTAGACAGTATTTAAGTATTTTTTAATGAGAATACTTTATAAATATGTATTTCTTTGTCAATATTAAACTATTACTTCTTTTAAATCGAAAGAGGTTTTGATAATTTTTTAAAAAAATTCCTTAAACAGCAAAAAAAACATCTTCAGAAAAAATAACATTCAATTTTGGATTTTTAGTAACATACCAAGCCAAATTTTTAAAAAACTAGTCAAAATCAATTCTGTTAACTTACAAATAAACTTAAGTTAACTGAATTGAATTCGATAAAGAATTCATAGCTTGAGAGGATTTCTCAATAATTGAATTTATAATAAAAATTTACAGTGTTAGATTGAACAGAAAGAAAACAAAACATTTCTGCTCCTTACTCAACGCAATAGTATGGTGACCTTCAGCGGAGTGGTAGTATAGTGAATTATGAAGCGGTCTTAGGCCTGTTTACACTCCCCTCCTCGTGGCATCGTATTTGGGACTCACCATACTTTCGCAAGAGTCGTTTCTTCCCTCTGCT
>JAGFPH010000829.1:352639-364599 GCA_018207615.1 Philaenus spumarius
CACAACGATGTAAAATATGTTGCTGGATCCTCTGTTGTGTTGTCTATTTTATAATTTAATTTGCACTTTTTAAACTTAGTATTAATTTTTACTACTAAATTTTGAGATTTCGAGGGGGGGGGGTTGACCCCCTAACCCCCCTCCTGGCTACGGCCTTGCTGTAGAGTGCTGTAAAAAGTAAAAATATAGATTAATATTTTTAGTTTTCTTATTGAGAACAATATGCACCAGTTTTACTATTAAGTGGATCGATATTATTAAAGGTAGCACTAGTAGGTGTTCTGAAAGCAAAACACCATTTTGCTTATAATCACCTGTTATAGATGGGATGAAAACTACACTACAACTTAAAAACTAAATTAAACAATACAACAACAAAAGTTAACTACTGATAAGTCTAAGTTACTACTAACACAACAAATTATAAATTGGCTGTAAAAAGTCCAGCAATAATGAAGGCTTAAAAACTATATAATCTGAAAACAAGAATAATACCCAAAGGCATTATAACAGGTTCATCAGTCAAAAAATATAAATATATATTTAAATCTAAATACATTCAAATTTAGTTACAGCAGGGCGAGATCACATTTTCTGTGGCAACCGTACTAAGGGTGTAGGGAGTATAGAACTGACCTAGGGGAACAATTCAAACACAAATATGAAAAAATATTTTCATCACACTGTATCAAAAATAGTCACTTTCAGTATCATCTGTGAGTATTGAAAATAGCGTTTTCTCAGTCTAGATCGGCAAAATCAGCTGGAGATTTTTGCCGATCTCTAAATTAGTTATAAATTATAACACCAGTAGCGCTATCATTCATATAATTATGATTTGAAATGTCGTCTTATTAATTTATTAGATATAATTACGATTTAACAAAGAAACAAACGTGAGTAACAATAAAACTAAATTTTTATACTATTTACAAGTATTAAATAAATAAACTTTTAACTTACTGTTTAAAAAATTACATCAGTACGTTTACTCATGTACCAGTATCGGTAGTAGTGTATTGTGTCTATTAATATTTCTCGATGATTTGATATCAGCTGATCAATAATTTAGTTAGTGATGTAAACGTAAACTATTGTCATTGTACTTCAGGAATATTATTGAGAAACGATAGGTTATTTTGAAAAAAAAATATTAAATTTGATATATTATTACTGTTGTGTGATAATAATATTGTTCATCACAAGGGCCAAAAGTGGCTTTTCGATCCTCGCTCCTTTTTTATTAACTTGAGCTTGTATCGAAAAACATCACTTTCAGTCCTAGTGATGAAATTTACTATTGTATATATAACACCTAAAACTTAAATTTTAAAGCCATCGATAACTCACGAAAATTTAACATAAATTAAGAGTTATTTTTAAGTTTTGCTGATGTTTTTTGCAGTACTTTGCATAAACACTCTCACTGTTCTCGAATTTTCCCGAAGGATGGAATTTTAAAGAATTATTTAATAAGACTCAACCTGCACAGACATCAAATACTGTCAGGGATATACTGGTGGATACCAATATCCCCAAAGACTTAAATAATTAAAATGAAAAATAAAACAAAATAAAGAAATATTCCAATATTTAAAGCAAGTTATTGAAGAAGAATTCTTTGCTCTGGACACAGTTAAAAGATTACAAATGATATTAGCAGCACGCGTGTAAACTATTATGTTACGTTCTCAAAAATTTTAATCAAGTCAGCTGCATGAGAACAACTTGCTCTGAAACAAGCGAAACGACTCATATTACATTTCACATAGCTTTTGCAAACAATGCAGAGCAGCATGGGAATGGTCTGTCAAGAATTCACCGATAGACAAATTTAAAAATGAAAGGCCAATGGGAGATGAGAGTAAAAACTTTAGCCAATAAGAAGACTGTTTTTCAAAAGGACGCGGTAGGAGGAGTAGGACGAGAGCATGAAAATTGAGGTCTTCCTCAAGAAACCGGTCTAGGATTAACACCTAAAAGCTCATCAACATAACTAATTACATTTTACCTTAAAATACTAAAATTTAAAATCAATCATTAAGTCGAACTCATCAAGTGAAAATCATCAATCAAATTAAAATCAGTCATCAATTTCAAAAGGCATTTCAGGAACCAGTGGATAAATACTGTTCAGTGAATGTGTAAATATAAATAAAATAAAGTCAATAAAGTGTTAAATAAAATAATTAATCAAAAATTTAGTATCAGTTTAAAAGTGAGTGAAAGGGGAAATCAAAAATATGTCATGTAAGTAAATTAAAAATTTCAATTTATGTTAAGACAGATCTTGAGGTTAAGTAATTAAAGAAACGAATTCATATCCAAATAATTCAAGTAAAATCATATACAGATAACAAATGGAAAAATATATATGTAATAAAATAAATTCATATTTTAAGAGCAATACTAATTAAGCAATTTGGTCGGGTCTTCTTTATAGAGAATTAGCTGCCAAGGATTAAAAAAATAACTAATAAGCAATTGAAAGGAGATTCCGATTCAATTTAAAAGGTCAGAAACTGCTGTTTAATTTAAGGGTTTAAAACAAAGAACTATGCTAACTTAATTAACAAAATTTTAATTTCAAATATTTTATACTATATTTTGTTCAGCCTATTTTAATAAAGAATAAGTTTTATATATTAAATATTAAGGAGACTGCATAGCAATTAATTAGTACAGTTTCCCTTGACAACATTATACATTAAATATAATAATTATCAAAATATCATGGTAAAGTTAGTTTAGTAAATTCAGTAACTTATCATTAATTAAAATTTAGAGAAAGTTTACACAAGTTTATAAATTAAACATTAAGAAATGGTAGATTAAATTATTTGTACGTTTCTTAAGAACAATTTTCATTAAGTATCATGTTAATTCAACCTTTGTTCAATAAATTAAATACAGATTCTAAATGTTATTAATTTAGAAAAATTGTAGCTATCAAATTAATTATATGTCATGTACAATCTTTTATTATTAATTATACATTTAATACCCACTATTAATGTCTCTGAAGTTATTTTTAAACCTATTAGTTGTGAGTCAGACCTCTCAATCCAACCAAAAATTGATTCGTAAGTTGGATCTGGTGGAGCCCCCAAATAAGACAAACCATACATGGTTTAATGATTATAAACCTCATATAGGTAAACAGAAAAGTAAAAATAAAAACCTTACAATACCTTAACACGTTCCGTGCTAAACGCGGTTAAAGCCGCAAAAAATGTACATTGCCATGACTGAGCACGGCTTTTTCACTTTACATTGGAAAAGAGGGGATTTAGCCTATGGCCATTTGTTGTACCTGAGTAGTTAGTAGAGACCCTTCTACAAGGACTGGTCGCGTAGCCTAGGAGAATATCGACTACAAAGAAACTTATAGGCGTTTTTTTATACGGCAGTTTTTGAGCCACGTTTTTAACCATTCTGCCAATATTTTTACAATTTGGTAAGTTATTAGTTTAAATCAATTATTTTTATCATTTCTATTCATATTATTAGATATTTCACCATATTAGTGAAAAATAAATAGTTTGTGGTGTTGCAAAGTGGTCACCTATCCAAGTACTCGCACAGCCAATGTTGCTTGTCTTTGGTGAACAGACGAAAAGCGGTATATTTAACACTTCTATTCGAATAAAATTATTTCAAATATATACCATGATACAAAAAATTATCAACCAAAAATATAGCTCCTAACACCGGCTAAAATGTCAACAACTCTTGGCGTTGCAAAGCGGTTACCCATCCAAATACTCGTGCGACCAATGTTGCTTGACTTTTTAATCAGATGAAAAGCGGAATATTTAACACGAAAGATCGAATAAAATGATTTCAAATATATACTATGATAAAAAAAAACTTTATCAAACAAGGCTTATATATATTATGATAAAGCAACATAAAAAAATTAATTTTGTGTAATGGCTATTTTGATAGTTTACGAATTATGTTACATAAAACACATTCAGGTTTTACCAGCACATTTTTAAATACTTGGGAACCACTGCACGGGTTTAACACTTTCTGTGCTACGCCACTTTACGGTCCTATTAGGAATGACTAGCAAGATGGCGCCCTCGGATCAGGCTTGCGGTTTTAATCGCGTCAGTCATAGGTCTTGCCGTGTTGACCTAGGTCATAGGTCATAGCTTACTCTATGACTGAACGTGGTTATTACCGCATATATGTATTAATAATAAAAGTCAATGAAAATTAATCATATTATTGAATATTGATGGACCCATGACTCACCCCCCGTCACAATATTCGAAAGAAAGTCGTCTGATTCATCACGGAAGCGCTGTAAAAGTTGTTCGCAGCATTCCAATCGACGCTGATTAACTTCTATGAGACGGCGTGGTACCCATCGTGCACAGATTTTACAGTATCCCAATTGTTTAATAATGAAGCCGACACGTTCCTTGGATACTCCAATATGGTTTGCAATACGCTTTTTAGTGATTCGCCGGTCATTATGAATCAAATCGTCGATGAGATTGTGATGTTTTCATCAACAATTATGGCTTTTCCAGGCTCTCAACCACGAAATTTTACTACCCATCGATTTACAGTAGACCTATCAACAGCATTGTCACCATAAGCAGCCTTTAAATGACGATGAATCTCAGTAGGAGTCACTTTTTCAGCTAAAAATTCGATAAGAGCACGCTGTTCAACTCGCATTGACACAGCACTAGAACATGTCTCCATACTTCCGCTGCTCAAAATACACTGGATGAACGCAAGGCCTTCAAACTGCGCATGGGTATTGGGGGGAATGTTACTTCCACATGGCGCGCTTCTGAAAGTCATTGTATTTGCGTTCTACAAGCATGCGTTCATTACTTTTCAGCCTACCTGTAAGCTTATGATACATCAAATTGAAACCCTTTAAAAAAACATGAATTTCTGTGGTAAGAAAACAATAATCGGGTTACGCATACGTTCGTTATCCTCAAAAATGTTATTTTGTAAGTTAATTTTATAATTTTATATTATTTAAAAGATTGAAAAATATATAAAAAATCTTTCTCGCGGCAGTTATTCATCTTTTATGAGAACCTTAGAAACAGAAACCCTATTTGCAAAATCTACAAACCCCACTCCTATCACCCTGTGTCAAACATTTGTAATGAACAAATATGACTTGTTATTAGGGAATCCAATCCCGGACGATATTTTCGATCCCGGGATTTCGGGACCACAAAAACGAATCATGGGATCCAGGGACCAATCCCGGGATCCGTTAAATTCCAACTAGCTTGATAAAAGGCCTAAAAGCATTTTTTTTTTTATGTAGTGATGTAGTATTATTTATATAATTATCATTATAACAAAAATAAGCCATATTTATTTAGCATTTCTTTTGTTTAAAAAATATTGATAAACATTAATCAAAAACATTTTATTTTAAATTAAAAGTAGCAAAAACATTTTACATCAATGTGGTCGGGTTGGTAGGTAGGTGTGTAAACTAAGAATCAAGCTACTTAGTGGTTTTTAGGCAAGAAGTTGTATATTTAAACTGTTGCATTTGTACAAATAAATATAGAAGTTAGACATAATCACAATCGAAGGTCGCATAGAAACAGGAAGCAGGTGCAAGTAAAGATAAGGACTGATGACATCACCATCACAGACGTCTGTCCATCTTACTCTTACTACGCTACTAAGTGTATCCGACATCCCGACTTCCCGATTAATATTATTGTTTGTTCAAGTCATTGTTTGATTGTTTATTTAGTTCACTACTTAAAAATAAATTATGTTATTTATTTAGAAAATCTATTATTCTCTTGATTAAACAGTATTTGTACAAGTCAAAATACCTTAAACAGTATAAATTTTCTAATCCCGAAATCCCGGGACTGTCATTTTACAATCTTGGGATTGTCGTAAGGGTAAATCGGCCCGGGATTCCGGGACTCAGGATTCCCTACTTGTTATACACAAAATGTACACATAGTACCCCTGATATCATTGTAATGATAATAACTACTCATTTAGCTGTTATCCAACCTTTTAAGTTGTGTACAAATTTATAAAAATAATTCATATTTCGATATTAACGTTTTGGTATTCTCTACTGTGCAGATACTTAAAAAAAAAACAAGAAATTTTATAATACAAATGAATTCTAAAAGATTTTTCACCACAGTCAAGAGTTTTACAAAAAATTTTGTTGAATATATTTTATTATGTAATAGTGGCCAAATACTAGTTGACAACTCTGATCTAGTTTAAAATGTTGTAAGAATGGGTGAATTAAAAAAACTGAATTAATGTTACATTTTATAGAAATGTTAAGAAACACCCCTACAATCCTACAATATAGACAATCTAGTAAAAACCTTTCGATTGACTTATAGGTAACACGGGACCGGTCAAGAATTTTAGAATCATCCCCCTACACCGCTCTAGATGGGCAAAAATCTGAATCTTAGCTAATCCTAGTATTGACCTTAAAATAAAGATAGGAAGGTGACAATCATCATTTCTAACCCCCGACGCAAATAGAGGGGTGTTATAAGTTTAACGTATGTATCCGTGTATCTGTCTGAGCATTGTAGCTCCCAAACGGATGAACCGATTTTGATTTAGTTTTTTTAACCTTCTAAGCGGCAATGTTATTTTTTTTTTATTTTCAGCGTTTGCAAGCATTTTTTTTTAAATTTGTAAAAAATAGTAATTGTATCCCAATTTAAAAGTGTACCATACAATTTTTATAGAAAAAGGTCCAAGGAATTCATATATGCAACTAAAAAATGGATTGATGTAAAATTATAAAAGTTATTAGCTCAGGAAGAAAAATGTTCAGTAACGGAAAAAAAATTCTACTATAGGCCTACATGTTACTTTAGTAGTAAAAATGTTTTGTAATTTTTTTCATTGATATAAAAAAGTTTTGTAATTTAGTTCTAAATAGAACTGTATAAAAATATTTATCAATTTCAAATTTCTTATTTTGAAAACACCAGTTTTTATGTTCCTACTACAAGACTACTAACACAAAACAGGCCTAGTTTGAATAGTAATTTAGGAATATATCCTTTGACCAAAAATGAAATATTATAAGAAAGTGTAGAGAATAAATCAAAGAATTGAACTGTATACTTGTAAATTATTATTTCATAAAAGTATTTGAGTTAGCTTTACTTGAATCACAAAATGAGATGAAACAAATGAAACCTTGTGCGGACAAAGGGAATTAAAACATGACCGTTAAAGAGCTTGGAAACAGCCTTGCTTTGCCATCTCAAACGGTAGTTTGATTTCTACGCAAGTCTGTACTTTCAACTGGTGTTTGAATAACATCTAACCACTCAAATCTAGTTTACTTTACACCAAACGAAGATTGAACTTTGGTCTATAAATAGATATAAAAAGGTCTATTAAAAAATTTAAATTATAAGAGATATCTCGAACGCAAAATGTGCTGTTGAAAATGTGCTAATGGTTGAAATCTGTAAAATTGCAAAGGTTTACAGACAATTCCATATCTTTGGAACTATACAATAACTTTTGATCGGATGGCAGTTTTAGAAAGTTAAAATCTTGACGAATCCAAAGGTACCGTATCTCTATATTATTGTCAAAATATCCCGGTCGAGCGCCGTTGAGCTTTAGAGAAGTGACAAAGTAGAGTATAATTGCTTTGTATTTCATGCGTGGCAAAACGTTTACAGAAAACTAAAATTTAAAAACGATGATTACATATGTAAATATACTTTTTAGAAAGAAATGTTGAATACAAAAATTTAAGTTTGAAACATTTCCTTTACAATGGTACTAGTTTTGTTGAGATTTGATAATTTTTAGTGGGTGAAATAATCAAATCAATCAGACCTTACCGTTGTGCCGACTCAGCCTGCTGAGACGACACAATAGTGCCTTCTGCCGCTTAGAGGGTTAAAAGTGATCGAGAGTGTTCTACGCTTATCTATGATTCAACAAAATCTGCTCAGCCGTTCGGAGTTTTTTTCTAATTTTAATTTATGTGTGAATCTGTGTTTTCACTGGACATGAGATTACATATGAGCAACTGAATATAAAATAATGTAGTAATTGAGTAGCCTATTGTACATCCAACCACTAGAGGATGTGCAAGAGCACTTTTTTGACTATGAGACGAGAAATTATTATTAATACAAATGATCGAGTTAGAGGAAAATGGACTTTTAGTAACGAGCAAGAACGAAATGATGAGAAATAGTGGGTATAGAGTTTCAGGGACAAGAAAGAACTAAAGTTGTTATCTCGAGATGAGAGCAAGAAATTTCAAAGATTTTAAATCATAAATAGAATATTTGAGAAAACTTATTAATAAGTTAAAAGTTGTTATGATTTATTATCACTAATTAAATCTTTGGATTTAGTTACTAAGGTATTACAAATATATTGTATCTAATTTAATGACCAACAACCGATTACTACATAGGCAACAAATACATGTTTAACAATTTTATAAATGTATACTTATAATATTTGATGTAACATTTTACGCTTTATAAAAAAGAACTCTTCAAATAAAATTTAAGGCTTTCAAGGAAAATTTTGCTAACCATAATTCAGGAATGAATCCTATTCTTGTCAACGAGATCGAGGCGCCACTGAATTTTCTCATTACGACTCAAGAATTTTGAGATCTTGAACACCCGTACAAACTACTAAAGAGATATAGCTATGTAACCCTACTTTATTGTTTGTACTAGAACAACTATTACACACACTTCTTAAGACTTCAAAAATTCTGGATTCAAAGTTCAATATCTGATCACAATAAAATTGTTTGATAAAATATTTTTAAGGATTGAACACCTTTCTTTACATGACTTTCCTAACATTTTATTGTACATGCATTTGGATCACTTTGGATCTATTTGGATCACACTTTAACATCAGTTAAAAAGATAACCATAGTTTATTTTGCAGTTATAATGTAATGTAATCCATCAAGTTTATCAACAGTCATTTAGCACATTAAAATCAAAATCTTTTATTCATATCATTCATGTTTTAAAAGTGATGCGGCATAACTGATTGCTTAAAAACTAAACAAAGTTAGGAAATATATATATATATATTTTTTTTTAATAAACAAGAACAATATTAATATTTATAAGAGAAAAAATATTTGTTACCTTATCAGCACACATGGCAACTCTAATATCTTGACAGGTAATTTCCACATGTCGAATATTCTTCACATAGTTTCCGGCCAACTAAAAACAATATTAAATTTGTATTAAGTCTTTCTGAACAAATTCCATATTCGAATTTGACAAGTATATTTTGTGTTATATAGATAAAAACAGATACAAACTAAAGTCATTATACAAAAATATGAAACTATTAAGAATGTTAATAACCAAACTTAAAATAATAAAGTTTCCTAAATTTAAACTTCCATTACTGGCGTTAAAATGTAAACTAAAGTTGCTTCCTGCTTTTCCAACCGATTGAATGGTTTTTTGGAGTTATAAATTATACATTTACTCGTATCTTGTATATACGAGTGTCACAATTTGATTTTGTGCAATGAGTGCAAGTGAATGATTTGTCCGGATCCCAATAACTAAGCTCCAGCATACATACAAGGAATCTACAGTAGAAATCCAGTTATCCGAATCAATTGGGACCGGACCCCATTCGGATAGTTGGATTTTTTCCGAAAAAAGGGTCTATTTTAAAACCTTTTCGGGACTGGCTTCGCGTTCAAGCGACTGGAGTAAATATCCGCATACACTGCGGTCACTTATACACGTTTTATAACTTTAACGTTTGAGTACTATCATCGCGTTAACGCGACTAATGTAATTCTTTTACTGGCATTTACTACAATCTATTAGCTTTAAAATGAACTATTTCGACTATCGATAGGAGGTACCAGCTAACAATAGAAAATAGAGAATAAAATCATGTTGCCAGACCGTGTTTACTAAGTTTTGTCTAAGCCTATTTTGAAAAATGAATTAGGAATATATGCTTTATCCAAAAATGAAATTTGATTATAAGAAATTGTAGAGAATAAATCATAGAATTGAACTGTATACTTGAACATTTTAAAATAACCATATTTTATAAATATATTTCACTTTGTTTCACTAAATTACAACAAGTAAAACAAACCTATCGCTAGCGCTAGGCATACAAAGCCAGACGCATTGTCCCATGCTTGAAATAACCTAGTCTGAGCATGAATTATTATTTAAACTATGTAAATGTTAGTCCCGAAAAAGTTAATTAATTACTGTATGTATGTTGAAAATGGGAGAACAAAACTACTGGATTAAATAAAAAGAACCTTTAATTAACTAAATGAAAAGGTAACACTTTTACATGTTAAGCGCATGTACATAAATGAATGTCATTTCTTGCTGAACATCTCGGTCGAAGTAAACTGTTTGACTGTATTAATCCGTTTGACACCTGGCGCCTACACTAGCTTAGCGGAGGGAAGGACAATAGCGCGCGTAGACAGAATCATTATTTTGCTAATCACAATTCGTAAAGAACAGAATCTGTTCAAATTTGTTCTGTTTCTGATTACCTGAAGTGATTTAGGTTTGTTTATAGATCTACTCTTTCCTCTCAACATTTATTCTTTCATTTAAGAGTGCGGCTCTTTCAGTTTGCAAGTCTCGGTTTTAATTTTTTTAGATGGTTTTAACCTGGTAAATACGATTTTGTACAAAAATGGATTTGGATGTGCAGTTAAATACAGTAGAGTCTCGCTTATCCGACATAAACGAGCCGCTGCGATTTCGGATAAGCGAAAATGTCAGGTAACAGGAAACAGTTAAAAAAAATGAGTAAAAACAAAACAAATTATACTGTAATTTTACAAACTAATGGCATACAGTAATTACAATTTTTAATACAAAAACTATAATTTAACACTTTTAATTCACATTTCTAATACAATATATAAACAGAATACACAAATTTAATAGAAAAACAACTTACACAACCTGTATTATTTGCATTGATAAAATATTAAAAATTCAGTGAATTTACAAGAAATGCAATGTAGACTCCGTCGTTCAACAGTAGAGTCAAATGCAACAGTAGGCCTAGTGTTCAATGTTAAAGCGATAACAATACAACAATACAGATGAATAACAATAACAAAAAAAATGGTAACTAAATTCACAATGGCAATGAACACTCCACAAAACAGAACGACACAGTTAGTAGACCGATTATTTTTTACTTTTCTTTGAAGACATCGGATAACACGGAATGTCGGATGAGCGACGGTCGGATAAACGAGACTGTACTGTATTTATCACCTTTAATATCAGATATTTTTTTATAGATCCCTATAAATCTTTGCAACAATTTAGAAAGCAATCAAAATTTTAAAAACTAAATTACATCATTAGATTTATCGTTTGTATAAAAAGCAATTAGCAAAAACCCGCCTACTACAACATGTTATAATTCATTAGTTTACTAAATTGATGAAAATTTTTTTTCAGCGATTAGTACCTCTATTGTTCTTAATATGATTTAAAACTTCACATATTTCCGAGATCCGACTTACTGATTCACTCATCACAAAATCATTGCGTATATACCATGGCCAGTTTTAATCCACGGACTGATACCGAGATGGCTGGTTTAATTGAAATAGACTTAAAGCGAAAATTTGCAGCAGAATTTTTATGTTATTTAATAGTTCATTTTAAAAAAGATCTCTAGTCTATTTTAAAGGCCTGATTTTCTTGCATCAGGATATAGATATGTCTGCCACTCATGTGTGGCGCTTGGTCTGTGAAGGCGACGTTGAGCAATGTTACATCACAGTTTGGAATACTGTTGTTTACATTTTTGTTGTAGCTGCATTATTGCACAGCATTTTCTTTGAACTACACTCACCAATTGCTTTAGTCGAATTAGGTTAGCTCTGCAGAACGTTTCTAACAATTTATCGTATCAAAAGGAGT
>JAGFPH010000829.1:366668-402117 GCA_018207615.1 Philaenus spumarius
TAGCAAGCACAGCAGCCTGAATGTAGACATACGGAACTACATTAATGTAATAATAAATCAAAACATTAACTTAACTAGACATTCAGAACCACTCTATAGCAAGCACAGCAGCCTGAATGTAGACATACGGAACTATTCCGAGTTTGACAACGATATGTTTCACCAATCTTATTTCTGATGTTTTGTCACCAGATAGCTCTGTAATACACTACCTTGGAGTTTTCATTTTTCAATGGCATGTGTTTGAACAATGCACAATTCCATCTAGTTCAAAGATCATTAACTGATTTCACCAAGGTTTGTCAACTCATTTTACGAAAGTCTAATCCTCCTTATAGACCAGGGAAATTAGACATTACATCCTAAATATTTTTCTACAGCACCGATCGAGGTGCGGTTTTCGGCATTGTATTCGGAGAAGTCTCAGGAAAAAAGTCTACATTTGAAGGCCCACTGATAGATTCTACTGCAATGAGAAGCTTCACTTTGTTATTTTTTGCCGAAGTGCCCCCTCTGCCTCCATGGGGGGTCCCAGGGTGATCGGACTATTTTTGAAGGGCAGATTTGGAATTAGCGACCTCAAAAACTCCCGAGTGTACAATTTTGAGTGATTTACTGAGCCCTTTGATTTTTTGCCGAAGAGCCCCCCCCTGCCCCCATGGGGAGTCCCAGGGTGGTCGGACATATTTTTCAAGGGCAGATTCGGAATCTGCGACCCCAAAACCCCTGTATACAAATTTTGATAAGTTTTCATGAATTCAAACAATTTTTATAAATTATGGGAAATGATGCACTACTAGATGCACTTTATGCATGCCCGAAATGCACTTTTTGTCTGCCGACAAGGTATTACATGTAGACTTTTTTCGTGAGTCGTCTCCGAATACAATGCCGAAAACCGCATCTCGATCGGTGCTGTAGAAAAATATTTAGTTATTCTGGATTGTTTTGGTCTAATTTCCCTGGTCTATTAACAAATCATTTAACACTATTTTTACATTTCACCAACATGAAAATCCATTGATGAATCATAAACCAATCGTTAGATTTGAAGAAGACAGGTTTTCCGATCTTCAAATACATTAACAATCCATTAAAAAATTTGTGAATGAAAAGTTTCGTCTCGTAAGTTAGGTTAGGTAAATAGTTTCAAAGCTGCATAATAGTTCAAAAAAACTATTTATGAAACAAAATATTGGCTACATAAGAAACTAACTAGGCCTAGTGTGTATTCGAGGAAGTTTTTTTACATCCATAAGAAATTTATTCACACAGTAAATCTCGATTAGCCTACATTTTGTGCCTAATAGTTAACAATGAGTGAACATTTTGATGCTGAGGTTATGTTTTTAGAATATTTAGAAAATATGGGTCCTGTACGGTCTTTGCAAGAAAGGAATTACTACTTTTTCAATGGAGGGTGTAGAATTTTGACCATGCTATAGATTTCCACTTGATCTTGGATAACGGTCGATACTTGGGCCGATAAATCATCCACTAAAACTGGTGTAACTGCGTCACCGCCTGTTTCGAACAAATATAATTTATCTTGCGCTTTTTTGCTTAGAATTCTTTCAAAGTTATCATAAAACATTTTAGCTGCTTTATACTTTGCTCAGTTACTTGCGCGTGACTACTAAATTAATTCTGCAGCTCGATCCACGCAAGTTGCTTTTCTTTGATGGTAGCTCCATCGGTTCTTTTGTTCTCGATGACATATTTGTTGTCCGCGACGAGTATAATTAAAATAGCTTTTTCTCCGTCTTTAAATTACACGTGGTTTTTTTTATTGGAGACTTGGTTATGAAATTTGAAAACAGATCACTAACAAGCGGAATTCGTAGCAAAGGCAGCTGCAGACAATAAGAAAGCTGCAAACATGGGTGCCAACTCTTGAACAAGATGTGAACTATTATGTTTATATTTTTATAATTGTCTAACTTGACGAGCCGTTAAATTTCAATATTAGATGTTGGTGAAACGTTTGTGAGTTCAAAGGACAGTCAAAAATTGATTACTCGTTAAGTTAAACAAACATAAAGCATATTTAACAAATAATTGGCGAAACTTAGTGCATATGAAAAACATTTTTTACGTTATGCTCAACTGACTTTACCTTTGAGTCTAAAATACAGACTAAAGGCTCATACTCATGTATTGTTTTTGAGATTGTTATTTTATTTATCTATTTTGTTTTACAGGGTTGGTAGGCTTGTTATTTTTTACATAACCATTATTTTGATGTCATGTGTTTTGTTTAGATTAGCCTTGTGCGGCAAAATAACTGTGATCTATTTGTGTAAGGTGTCAGTGCTATTTAAATTGGGCTTGTAAATAAATTATTATTTAGAGCATTATAAAAATGGATTTTAAGAAACTTTGTTACACTGAGGTATCAGAGAAGCTTCTAAATAGTGACTCTTCTGAAAGTGGTGACTAAGAAAATTAAAATGGTCCAGCACATTGCACGTTATATGTTTTTATTCTGTAATAGTAAAAAATAATGATAAATATGTTTAATTCTAGAGAATAATTTGCTTTATGTAAATAATACAACAATATCAACAAAAAACATTTCCCACAATAAAGGCGGATGATTTGTAAAAGAAACCATTTGCCATTCAAAAGTATACTCAGTTTTTAATAGCTAGCCACGTAGAGGGTACATTTTTATACTATTGATAAACATTTTCAAACAATAGGAATTTTGTTATTTTTTAACAGAATTTTATATAAAAATTTGTGTTTTCGGCCATTGGGAGCTGCTTTTGCAGAGGTATGCATGCGTTTAAAAAGTGCTAGGCCAATGGGTTAATCGGTAGAAATGTTGGCAATGAAAGGGTATACAAAAAAGCCTATGACAGCTTTTGTCCATATATTACTATTTTATGAGAATAACCATTTTTATATTAGCATGGGAGAATCAGTTGAACACAGTCAACCGAGCTGATATACTGAGATGTACTTAGAGGATAATCAATGTGATTGAATTTGAAAGCAAATAATAGTACATATTAAATTGATTTTGCTCTTATAGTCAACAAAAATGGAATTGAAGATAAGTCTGCGGACATGTAACATAATAAATCTTATTCAAAAATATTTAACAAAAAATTAAATTTAACTGAGATTTACAATATGCAGATATAAATAACTTACATAAAAGAACAAAAACTCTTAAGATACATAAAAACAAAAACTTGAAATAACAAAATAATCAAACATTTTTTCTTAGGAATATTATTAGGACTATTTGAGTCCTAAAGCAAGGTGAAATAAATATGTTGTTTAGACATTTAATGATTTTTTAAGCATGTAAATATGACAATAAAAATATAAATATGTTTTGTATGTGTATTGTCTGGACTGGAGACATTAAAACTTTCTTAATAGATGCATCCGGTCCACACTCGCCATGCACAGAGAGATGCTCCACACATGGAGATTAAACTTAATTACATCAATTATATTTACATATTAAACAAAAAAATATGCTACCTTTTGAAGCAACTGATGGATTTTATCGACCGGAAGCACCAACTGCTGATGAGATTTCTTTTTCCCACGTTCCAAAGCATCTTTGGCATCACTAAGCGCCCACCGATCGATCGGAGTCGGGAAAGTCCTACGGACTCTTTCGTCTACATCCGCGATCGAGTGTGGTGGAGGACGAGCGCATAACATGCCCAATAGCTGAAGGATCAGGCTTTCAACGTAATCCAAGGCATCTTCTCGAGCTGTCAGAGACGGATGGACTTGCTCCAGTACCTAGAACAATAAAAACAAAATGTCAGAGATTAGGTAGAAAAACAGGAAAATATCAAATTTTAAACCGACAGACTCGTTAAAGCAAATTAGCAACAGAAGAGAGTAAGGGGAAATAATGAAATGGAACCCTTATAATATCACTTATGTTGTTTATCGGTCTTCAGTTGATTTTCTCTGAAAAATTAAGGTGTCACAATAAAATTTGGCGTAGTTGCAAATATATTAAAATAACCACAACAAAAAAAAAATTATTATGAATTTTGGAAGGCCAAAGTTTAGTAAGTAGACTACTCAAAAAAAGTTCTAGTCAATGTCATATGAGTTATCGTTTAAAAGGCATTTCTTATTGGATAAGAAAACTTTTTAGAATTTTGTAATATGTAGTTTTCAAGATACTCCTGAAAATTTGCTAAAAACTCAATTTCCCCCTCTATTTCCAAAAGTAAATTTAGAAAACTAAAGCAGTAGTGTTAGAGGTACTAATATAGCCCACAGGAAAACTATAGCAAATAACATTTTCTTTTAAGTGATTGAAAATAGGTTTTTCATATGTGAAGGCAGTGGACTAGTAAAAACTATGACTAACAAAATAACGTTTTCATGATCCCAATTACCTCATCCATCCCTCTCTTTCACTCCCCCTAGCACTTTCATTGTTATTAGGAAAATCATTTAATTTAGTGCTGTTTTTAGAATGAATGTATTTTTATGATCTTATTAATTTCTGATAGATCACTAGAATGCTATTATGAAATAATATTTAATGCCAACAAAGACAAGTTTTCAAGATAGTCCCTAAAAGTTGCTCATAAATTCATTCCCGGCCCCATTCTATTTCTAAAAGTACATAAATTTTTAATAAAACATTGTGGGTAGAATACTTAAATACTTTACAGAAAAACTATTTAAAATTTAAAAGATATTGTTGCATGAATGTTTGTTTGGTGTATGGTAATTCTGTGTTGAGAGCCTCAACTCCTTTCACTGTTCTCTACCATCATTGCATAATTTATTTCCACTGTTGGAATTGTTATTTGTTAGATAATGACTAGTTGATAGGTTGTTGTTGAATAACATTTGGTAAATCTTTAGGATATTTGACGGTAATGCGCTCTTGCTCGCACTTCTCCTGATTATTTAATTATTATGGATTGAGAAAAACAAAGTACAAACACATAGGTTAATGATCTTTTAAAAAATCCTCAAACCACTTTCAGCTAATTTAAAAAAAAAATATTATGGTGCAGTTTGAAAAATGTAAGAAGAAAATTATTTAATTCATTGCACAATAGGACCATTTTATAACACTTAAAACACAGTTAAAATCATAATTGTCACTGTTAACCGTAAATTGATATTAGAACATTAAATTTATCATTCAATGAGCAAATTAAAAGCTCAGATAATAGTGATTGGCAATTGTCCTGCAATTGAATTGTGATTATTGTTTCACAAATAATGTTTAATTATGGTTATTGTTCACAAGGTCTATCAAGTAGTTGTTTTAAGTAGCCTATAATTGCCAAATTTCCCGATCCTTAATTGTTTGAATTTCGATAATATCCCACTAAAATTAATAAGTATGTGATCAACATCAACTCTGAAAAAAGTTTGACAAATAATTCTATAATTACAGCTAAATTATAAAATTTTGTTCTGCCCGCTTAAATAAGTAAAATTCCCAAGCAAATACAGTTAGCATTTGAGGATAAAGTAAGTAACCCATGCAAAGCAAAAGAGAGTACAGATCCGATGCATGAATGAAAGAGCGTATTTTATATAAAGAAGTAGGCCAGAGTCAGTGAATTTAACAGTAGTGTGGTGTAATTAATCAACTCCATTCAAATTTTCCGTGCTGTGATGTTTTTGAACTTCTGCTTCTTAGATGGCACTTTTGATGACCAAGTGAAAAAGGATGCTTGGTTATAATTCGTCTCCAAAAGACAATTTTACTATTACAGAAATAAAATGATGTTTTCAACATTATCCACGCATGTGTGGGTTTATATTGTCACATATTTCTTGTGCTATACTTTGGTCATTCTAACTTTGCACTTGGAGCTTTAGACGAAGCTAAGTGTTTTTAGCTGCAGAACTAAGTTGTCTTGCATTAAATTTTTTGTAAACAGTAGGCATATTGATTTTTGTTATATTTTGAAACAATTGTAGAGATGTAGGCCTACTATTTTATAAAGCACTTTAGGTACGTGAGATGAAAACTATTTCAATATAAATTTATTTTTAATGCAACGAACTCGCTATTATTTTTGTTTGTTTTTATATGTTTTTCTAACTATGTAGCCTATTATGTTCACCTACTCATAGAGTATGAATTAGTGTGTTAAAATCCTTATGAAATATTTATGAGTTCATGTTTGTTTAGGAAGTACGGGAAATGATATTTTAACCAAAAAAAGTGGCACTAGTTGTTATGTATATCTTTGTCTTGTATATTTTATACTGATTTGTTGTTGAAGTATGTCTGCCTATAGGCCTACAGACTAGTATTTGCTCCAACACAGGTTCCCATCTTCAATTACATTATTATTCTATTACACAAAATAGTTACTTTTGTTGAAACTTTTGATCGGTAAAATTGTGTTTTGTGTGTTGATGATCACACTGTAGAACATGTTTAGATGATTTTAAAATTATAACTGATGGGAGGACAATCAACTGTTTCTAACAGAGATTTTAAACTCCAAAAAAAGCAATGAGGATTATTTTTAATTTGAAAAGAACTAGCTCATGTAGGGAATGTTTTAGAACTAATCAAATACTTACTTTCCCTTAAATTTATTTGCTGGAAACTGTTTTATTGATTTTTTCAGAATGTTTTGTTTCTCAGAAAAATTGAGAAATCCATGGTTACAATACTAGAGCAAGAGATGACTTTCGTGTGACTCCGGTGCATCTTAGGGTGGCTGCGAGGGATCCTTTACTGAATGCTGGAATATTTTTTTAATAATATGCCTGACCACATTAAAAAGGAGACTTTAAAAAAAACTTTAAACAAAAATTGCAGGAGTACCTTATTTGTAAGAGGTCCTACTCTGTATCTGAGTTTTTGATGTGTAGGTGAGGCACTTAAGTTGTGATTTAAAAATTAATTCATTTAAAGCTGTGATTGTGAAATTATAATTGTTCATAACACTATTAATGAAATGTTAATTTTAAGAATTTGTATAAACATGTCCTTTTGTTGTTTTTACTTGTATATTGTGTTACGTACTTCAACCCCGCTGCTGGTGAGGTCAATGAATGTATATAAAATTAAACTATACATCATTTTAGTGATTTCTGAAAAATAAACTAATTGCACTATAAAAAAAAATCTGATCTGCTAACTTATATTATTGTTTAAGAATGACAAAGGGGAGAATAGTCTATAGTAGTTAGTTCAGATAACCTTTGTTCTTTAAACTAATCCATGTTATGAGTGCGTGTAATAAGTTACATATGTGTAATAGTAAGCCTATATTAACATTTGATAATCATAGAACTAATTGCAAATGGAAAATCCTAACAAACCATATCCAACTTTAATATATTTATTATTACTGTTATAACTTTCATCATGAATCACAAATGTAGGCCTATATTATAATTTCATAGGCCTTATTAGGCAGTAACAAAGTCAATTTAAATGTTTGTCCAGTCCAGACAAAACAAATTAAATACTGCATTCCAAACCATTTAAAAATAAATTAAATACAGAACGCCTTCACTACAATTTTATACCGCAACAAATAAAATCATTGCATTTTTTAATGTTTGTTTACTTATTCATTGTGAAAGAAAATGATAGAAACATCAATGAAAAGCTCTTAATTGTGACTATCTACAGGGTGCCAAAAAAACAATTTTCCCCTCTTTTGTGTTTACATTTTGTAAGCATATCAATGACCCCCCCCCCCTCCAAGTTACTCCTAAAAAGTCCCTTTATTTTAGTAGAAAAAGAAAATTCTTATTGTATTTAGATACTAAGTTATCAGGAATCAAATTACAAAGGCTTATTTCATTATTACTCGGCTACAACACAAGAAAAACATTTTATGCGCAAACTCTTTGTAAAGCTATTTATATTATTTGATATCTAAAGTAATGCTGAACATGCATTTTACACTAGTTTTTGACATTGCCATGTAGCTTTTTGGTGGACATTTAAGTTAGTGAGGTTTTTTTTTCACTATCACTTCTGTACAAGACCGACAACAATACAAAATCTTAAACTGAACATACTACATCTTCTATCAAATATAGACAAAATTTGACAATACCGTAGAATATAGAATATAGTAAGTTGTAATTACTTTCAATAAGAACAAAAAGTGAAACAATAAAAACCCCGAGGTACATAAAACACCTGTTTGGAGCAACAAAAAATAATAATAATAAGAAACAAATTTTAAAAAGAAACAATATATTTATATCTAATTACAACTAAAATGAAAAGCCGAAAAGGAAATGCAGCCGACCCAGTTCATACAAATAACCATTACAATTACACAGAATCTAGAAAAATGTACTCAAAAACAGTTTCTAACATTTGATTACATAACATCCGTACTGTAATAAATGAAATAATTCACTAAATTACCATTCTCAACATTTAAATCTATAAATGCACTTACATCACTAACCTAGCATTCATTCATACACACTCATATATCCCTCATCCCTCATCCATTCCTCTTTTATTCTCTCAAGAAATAACATTCAAGAAGAAGTCAATGTTTTTGTTTTCAATTAAACGATTCCTCGATAATTTTATAAACCTAAATTTATTTCCACATGTTAATATTTTCCGGTAAACAATTGAAAAAAAACTTCGGTGCTAAATATGTATTAAATTTCATAAATACTGAAAGGTTCGGTTCAGGTACATTGACATTAAATTGATTTCTTAGTTCTCTACTCCTTGTTGTCAAGCTCTAGTTTGATTCCCACTCCTGCTAAATAAAGTTCTCAAAACCTTATGGCCTATACATATAAATTCCTCAGTAGTAAAATATTCAAAACTTTAAAAAAATGTTTGAACGGTTTTACTACAGCTTTTAGTTTCTTCTTACAGTTTTGTACTGCATACGAAATACAATTAAAAGATTCTGTTTTCACCAAAATAAAGAGGTATTTTATGAATAACATAAGGGAGCATTGGCATGCTTACGTTTAGAAAAGAGGGAAATATGTATGTATCATACATTTTTCACAACACCTATATATATGGCACATCCTGAAGATATCCAAAATGAACAGGTTTCCATAGATGTCTCCATCACTTTCATACACAACTAGAAGCTGAGATATTACAATGAATATCCCTAAGACTGTATGCTGCTTCCCTGCGTTATTAAATTCTTTTAACTCCAACAATATCTGTGTATATCTTAAGGCTAGATTAAGCAATTAAAATTAATACATTTTTGTGACTGCAGTAAGTACATGCCGTAACATAATGAACAAAGGAATCAAACCAAATAACTAGTTTGCATTTTAAATTAGTTGCATTAAATATCAACTGTTCTTTGGAGAAATGTGTACAAGAATGTTGAAGAATTGATAAGTAAAACGGAAATAAACAGTAAGTTTAAGAATCCTTAATTAGAACAGACAATAGCTTAGGCTATTATTAGACTTAACAAATATTTAACAATTATTAGAGGTCATACTTTCTTATATCTTTATATGTTATTATTAATGTTTTGAGTGTATTATAATTTATATACAGAGTTGAACAAAAGTCTGGAACACCATTTTTAACTCGGCTTCCAGTTAAGATAGGACACAACAAAAAGTGTTAAATTTAGGCCTGGGTTATCTATAGCACCGCTTCCCAACTTGTGATACGTGTACCACTAGTGGTACGCATAGGCCACTGCGGTGGTACGTGGTGATGTTCTAAGTACGAGTATTATATGTCGGGATTGTTTGGGCTGTGCCATGAAGTTTTCGCGTTTTTGTCTGACAAAAACTTTGAATTGAAGAACTGCTTTGCAGATGAACTGTGGTTGTGTAAGTTGGCGTATTTGGCAGGGATGTTTTCAAAGCTTAATGAGCTCAACCAAGCCCTGCGAGGAAATTATTACACTCCTTTTCGGGTTCATGGTAGAGTAAGTGCTATTAAAAAGAAGCTGAATCAAGCAGCAAAAGAAGCAGAACAGAAAAGGTATCGTTGTTTCCAACGCTTGAGAATTTTGGTGAAGAAAATGGCCTCAATCTGAGTCCTGCACTTCTGATAGACATCAAAACACACTGTCTTGGTTTGATTCAAAGCTACAACCTATATTTTCCTGAAGACTTCAGCAAATATTCCTGGATCCAAAAACCGTTTGCTGATGTAGAAGTAGCACCAGAAAACTTTACTGCGAAAGAAAAGGAACAGTTGTATGAACTAAATTGAGACTCAGGACTACAGCAAACATTTTCGAAAATGTCGCTCGTGGAATTCTGGGTTGAAAGACGTGCCGACTACGCACAAGTAGATGACAAAACAGTAAAATTTTTACTTCCCTTCACAACTTCTTACTTGTGCCAGACAGCATTTTCTTCACTTGTGAAAGTTAAGAACAAATATCGGAATAGACTTGGTGTGGAAAATTATCTTTGTTTAAGACTGGGCAATCTTAGACCAGACATTCCCAAGTTGGCTTCTAATCTTCAAGCTCAGCCTTCTCATTAAAGTTCTGTGTTACATTTTTGTTGTATTTTCCTCACAGTATAATGTTTTTTTATTTTCAAATTACGGTATGAATTCCTTGTTCATATCAATTAATAAAATATTATATCCCTACACAGAATTTTATTTTTCAAACTTACGGTTTGAAACGGCCAACTGACCGATTCAATTGGGACCAATTAGTTTAGATAATTAAAATTAATTGGAAAAAGTAAGTAATTGATTAGAATCAAACGGGAGTTAAAATAAATCAAAATTAACAGGAAAAAAGATAAAAAAAGGCAGTTCAAAGTCAAAAAAGTCTTAAAATTATATTTTGAAAAGTAACCAAATGTACTTAGTTGAATACAGGTCGGGGATGACATAGGCTTAGACATAGGCATAGACCAAAAAGATGCAGGATATGACAGGAATTATACTTTCCCGACAGGTTCAGAATGGCATGAAGTTATCCAGTTTCTGTTAACACGTTCACTGCTAAAAATAAGTCCATTATGTACCCCACTTGCTAAAAATTTTTTTGTGTTGAAACCTTTCCTTGATGTCTTTTTTGTTGAATTTAGATATTATCTGTTGGTTTCCATCTTCAAAACCACTTTTTTTTCATTTTTAATTTCGGAGGTGCCGGTACTCCCTGTGCACACCGCGTCCGCTCTACCCGAAGCACACTTACAAATTAATTTCTTTATTAACTCACACAGATACGTCAAATGTTCGTAATATGCAGATATGTTTTCATCGGTGTTATCTTCAACGTATTAATGACAACGTTTGGATGGTCTTTAATTTCACTAAGTTTTGGCTTAGAGTTGTTAATAATATCATCTTCTTCATCCTAGACGTATTCATCCGGTTCAGAGCTTTCTGCAGTCTCTTCCTCTGATAAAATGTGATAACCTGGAACATCTTCTGCTTCCTAGTTACAACTCGATATCTTCCAGTGTTACTGAATTTTTTCCACCTTCATGGAGAGTGTTGTGAAAATCCTGTTTCAATCCAGACCTGTGTCTGGTTCAACCTCTTCATTTATTAAAAGTTTCTTTCACAAGTTAATCAAAGTTGGTGGTTTTATTTAATCGACAGCTGATGCAAAATTGATAATCACGGATCTGATATTGTAATATTTGAGGTACTGTTACGTATTTTGCCAGTGGGTGGTTCATAAACTATGGAGCTAACTGAAGGTTTATTCAAAAGTTGTACACTAAATACAGAATGGTTCAGAAACCATGAGCTAAATACAGGATTTTACAAACATGTACTAAATACAGGTACTGTAGTTCAGAAATGAACTAAATAGGCCTACAGGTAAGATGAAGTGGGGTAAGTGGAATCACGGGGCAAATGTAACATCTGCTTATCAGAAGCTGATAACAAGTTTTTTTTTAGAAAAAAGTTCCTTGGCATGTTTATTATTCTGACTGTTTGTCACAGTCTTTCACTTAAAAATATCATCAAAAAGTGTAGTATGTGTTTGTGTTTGTTAATGCAGTTTAGAAAAATGCTGGACGTTTTTGAGACGGAATGGTAGTGCCCTTGTCGAAATCTGGTTTGTTCCTGCTTTTTGACAAATGCACTTATAACATTGCTTTTTCATGTTTTTGTTAGAGTTTAGCGAGCAGATTTTAGTGGTGTTTTTGTATTCCCTCTCGCTTAATTATTTTTGTTGTTACAGCCAACAAAGGTGCTTACCCCGCCAATTTAAGGTGTGTGGTAAGTGTAACCACAGACACCGGGGTAAGTGGTTCAACCAATGTTGTTACACTTACCCCGTTACTTTTATCTTAACATTTGGTTGATTTTCTGCTTCTTTTGTGTATGCGTAAGACATATGACCTGCAGTAGATTTAAAATAAACGTTTAGTGTTTGTAAATATTTTTTGTACCGTACATATAAGTGTTAAAATGTAAGTTATAACAAATGTATTTTAAGTTAAAATCTAGATCTGGTGTCTTTTCTATTAACTAACTTACAACGTTTCAAAATAAACTTGCCAAAACAAACTTTTATCTCATATAAAACAATCTACAAAGTGCGGAAAACTTTTTTTTAGAAGCATAGATTCAGGAAAAACATTAGCCTACAAGAGTATTTTTCAATAAAAACCCCGTATTTTGTAACAAAGAAGTTAAGTCCACAAAGGTAAGAGGAATAATTTATTACATTCTGTGTGTTTTGTGCATGAAATAGTTTATCTAATATTTTCTTAATTATCAGTTTCCTTAGTCACTTTACGAAAAAGTTCATAGCTTTGTAAAAAAAAAAACATCAAAATGCGTCAAAAAGTGCTTTGATCAGTAAAAAATAGAGCATAATTACATTTGCCCCAAATAGGTTCTACAGCCTTATTCAATGGCCAGTGCAGGTCACAGTTACACTTGCCCCGAATGCCGAGGGAAGTGTAACCATGTGTCATGTTTTGCGGGGGAAAAAATTACAAAAAAACTGCTTGATTAAGTTAAGTGTATCCTATTTTACTTGATAGAGCATCAAACAAGGTATATTTTAGTGAAAAAATCATCTCTTTAAGTTGCATGTTTAATGTGTGAAAGGCCTCAAAAGTTGAACTACGCCAAAACGTGGTTACACTCACCCCACTTCACCTTAGTTCAGAAATTATGTAGCCTATCAAATACATAATGGTCTAAAAGTTTTATAATAAATACAAGGTAGCTCATAATCTAAGAGCTATCTACAGGTGGTTCAAGAGTTTTGTACTGAATATTATAGGGGAAGCTAAAATGTTTGTACCAAATACTACGTGGTTCGTATTTGTGTAGGCCTACTAAACACAGAGTAGTTCAGAAATGTTTTGTAAATACAGAATGGTTCAAAAGTTATATCTAGGGGTCATTCCACATGAAATCATCCAGAAAATTTTTGATTTGACACCCACCATCTCAGATTTTGATAAAACTTAAAATTTTTAATCCTTCCATACAGATAAGATAATATACAAAATTTTATCTCTCTAAGTCAACTGGTTTTTTTTATATAGACACTTAAAGTTTAGGTGAAAGAAGCGTTTTTATGTTTTCCGAGACCTCCGGAAAAACTTGTATTTTCAATGAAAAAATTTGTATCTTTGCCATTTTAAGAGCAAATCTAATGAAAATTTCCTATTTCAATAAGTAGGCCTAAACTGTGCTGATTGCAGGAAAAAATAAATCAACCCTTTATGTTCACTTACTTGTGTATTAAATACTGAGTGGTCCATAAGTTGTGTTCTAAATACAGCATGGTTTAAAAGTTATGTAGGCCTACTAAAATACAGTGTTCAAAAACTTGCACTCAATACAGAATGGTTCAAAATAGGCAAAGATTTGTAGTTAAAAATACAAAAATAGATTTTCTATTTTTAAAAATAGGATAGTGATGTGACTTATTTAATTTATAGGTTACTATCAGATTAAAAATTTGTGTTGTTCCACACATATCAGTGCATTTTATTATGTTACATTTCACAATCATTTCAGTCTTAAATGACATAATATCCGTTGACAGGTTAGAATTATTGCCATAAACAGAATGCTTTTATACCTGGGCCTAATGTTATTACAATTTAAATGCATCGGTCTATCTTTTTAACCGATATGTTAGTAAAGTTACTGAAATATGTTTAACTTAATATGCCTAATATTTTCTAATAAATGATAATGTTTACATGTGAATTCGGTATTTTAATATCATTTGAAGGTAGGACAAACAATCTTCGCTTTGTAACATTCTGAGCTATAGTAGATTAATAAATAAAAGACATATTTTAAAACAAAACTAGTTTAACAGAATTTTGGTCTAGGCTAGGTATGTAATTAAATTACAAAACCATCCTAAAGATAGCTGAAGTCAAGAAACTTGCAATGGAGGTTCCATACACTTTTCTAATTAAGCAACTTGTGCATTTTCTAACTATTTATTTAGCCTATACCCTATAGGCCAAAGCCATATATATATAATCTCACAAAATTGCAAGCACACATAGACCTACTTTCATCATTTCTATATGGCAAACACAGTTTGCATTTGTATAGGCTACTCTTTTATTTTTTCTTGTGGTTGTTTTTTTTTGCCAAATGTATTATTGTTTTTGCCTAAATTTTTACAAAAAAGGCTTGGTTGGTTCAAACAAAACCTTGACTGATATAGTAGGTCAACTTTATCAAACCTGACCTAACCTAGCCTGTCAAGTGTTTTGTAAAAACCTTACTTATGTTTAGTCTTGAAGGGATCCAAAACATGAATAACTTAATGATTAAATAACTTACTTAACGCAAAAAAGGAGTAGGTTATTTAAACTTAGATGGCTCACAATAAATATGTTTTTGCTCTAAAAATTTAGCAAAATAGATTGTTTTTTGTGTCGTTATTGAGGAATTCCAATTCTCAATTTAGGCAAAAAAACCATACATTTTTACATTTTTTTTTCTTTTTTTTTATTACACACACATCTAAGTAGGTTAGGCAGCCTGAACACACAATAGTATTTCTTTTTCTTAAATTTCGCTAGAAAAAGCATTAGGGCCTATTTATCAGTTTAGCCTACTACATTTAAACATACCAAGGTCATGCATGACTTACAAAACTATAAACATTTGACCTACTGTAGATCAAATTATTTTAATATAACAATTCAAGACCTACAATGCATTTAAAAAAATCTATAACTTGTAAGCTAAATTTTCATGTTTTAAATGTAATATGAAATAGTAGCCTCAGGTTACCTAGGCCTAACTGATTCCTAATAATATCCTGATATCTGAGTTGACATCATAGCCGAAGATATTTTGGCGCAACTTTACTATTCGACTCTAGGCTAACCTAGAGCTAACAGAAATGCAAAAATAATAATTAAAAAATACCTAAAAGGTTCTAACCTAAACCTGTTTAGTCACAGTATGTTTATACCTGTATTTAACATTTAACAGTAGAATTTAAAACAACGTCGTTGTCTGCAAAAATATTAGGTTAGAGTCGAATAGTAAAGTTACGCCGATATTTTATTAGGGAAGTTAAGTAGTGTACTGTAGTGGTACCAATATAATATGAACTGGAAACGGCTAAAGTTTACATTAGGGCACCTAGCTGTTTGAATTAAAAAAAAAATAGCCTGAAGTTCTAACTTACAGTCTCTAGCCTAGTCACAGTACGTTTACCAGCATTCAACATTCAATAGTACGGTGGGGATTAGGTTGGCAGCACTACTCTGTTTCCTAAAAAAAAGTGTCAGGTCTCCTAAAGTAAATTTTTACCCTGGAAACATACTACAACCGATAACTATAGAGTAAGCTAGTTAGGGTCAGGTTTTGTTATTTTTCTGTTAGCTTTATAGGTTAGGTAGTAGGGATATATACTGTAATTAAGCCAACAGCTTGAATTAATGATCTGGATCATACGCTTAATCTCTAGAGATGTTTTGGTTTCGAAGTGTCACAGAATTCTTTGCTGAAATTCGGCGTAATATGGTCATAATGCCCAGGTGCATACCAAATCTAGGTCTACTACAGACATTAAAAATTATGTTTTGTTGAGAGAACGAAGTATGACCTATACGGTGTTTTACTCTTGTGATACGCTATTACAAAACAATACCTGCACTAAACAAACTCAGCTTAGTCATAAACAAGTTTAGTTTTGTAGTAAAATAAATTTTGCACCATATTTTATAAAAGAATACCTACAGGCTACCTGTTGTTGGCAACTTTACAATTTTCAAATCCCAAGACTATCCAATCCTCTAGCTTAGAGAAACTGATTACAACAAATTCAAAATTTTATTCAAATTTTACCATTGAATTAATTTAATTACAAGTAAGACGAATCTACTACAATGTTATAATTATTGGTAGAATACTTGCGTTATGACAAATGCTGATAAGCATAATAAACAAACATAGCCTATGAATAAAACAACAATAGGTCTACTTACCTTCCGCAGAGAATTAACAAAGACTCCTTTCCATTTACTAGCATTTTCTTCTTTCTCAAAGTCATAACTGTGCGTTTCTGATATAGTCGATGAATTTGAAAACATAGCAAACATTTACTAAAAACTACAAACAAACTCATTTATGGACGACATAATTTTAATATGGCTGCCATATAGCAAATCTGCAAGGGATATCAAAATTACTAAACAACTAAGGTATACACAAACATTAATAACACGTACACAAAGTGTGCTTCTTTATGTCACAAAATGACAACGAAAAAAAAGAATGATATGTTTCAATAGTCATATTTGGTTTGATGTAATTGATAATTGTTATTGCACACAACTAAATAATATTCTCTCCTTTGGCCGAGTTTGAGCGCATGCGCAAATTTTAATCAATATATCACAGCTACCTTGATTGTTCGTGTTCTTTTTTTAGAAACATTTATATTTGATAGACAATTCATAATGCTATATAAATATTAATTATTGGCAAGTTTATATCGTTAAAACTTAACTGAATTTTAGATTTAAAATTATTTAATTATATCATAATTTCTTTATAAAGTTTTTTGTTTGTCAACTAGGCCTACTGTCGAAAGGAATTCAATAATACAACATTACATTTAATGTGAGAAACTTGTATACTACCTTTTTGTTTACTAATAATTAATTACCGGTATTGTTGTAAAACGATATTTTTATGGTAAATTTACATTTAAACCAAATATTATGTTTAACTAATTAATATTCCCCCCATTGCACAAATCATTAAATGAGTCTATTCTACAAAAAATATGAACTTACAAAATTCCATTGTAACTTCCACCAATTTAAAATATAGTGTTCCACACTATAACTCTTGTAACTTGTAATAATTATTTCTCTATATTGTATGACAAGTTACAAACGGATTCTTAAAAATTATTAGTACCGGTATTTTGGTCCGCAAAAGTTTTAGTACCAACTAGTAGGTAGATTACTTGTAATTTGTAACGAGTTTATTAAAAATAATTATTACTTTTTATTTTTAAGCAAGATATTTCAGGCTCTTCTTTACCTTGAAGAAAACTCCCGAGTGTACAGTATGATTTTAATAAAAAGGTCTGACTCAAGCCGCAAAATCGTTGAAACATGCATTCGTATTAACGTGTTTCGGATTCTATTTATAAATTAATAATCTCGGAAACTACTTTAAGTTATAAAAAGAAGGTACGTGTTAGCTTAAAATATGGAAATTATTGCTTAAAAATTCCAAAAAATGCGTTAAAAATTATGTATTTTTACTCAGTTAAGCTGTTGATTAAAAGGAGTTGCGTCGATTTCTTTCAAATATGAGATATAAGACAAAAGACAAATTGTTCTTAAAGCCTTTAAGAACAATTTAAGATGTTTCACAACTTTTTAGGTTGAGGCGTCCGAAACACGTTAGTACGAAGTGCATGTTTTTGCTGCTTTACGCATGGTATAGAAGACCTTAACCCTTTGCGCTCGGTTGGTAGGTACTGCTGGACACACGATATTCTCAGTCAGTTCTGAATATTTACCGCATTAGACGTCCTCACAGCTCGGATGGCCAGCCTGACTGGCCGCTTACGATACTGTTGTCAGCTCTGCCGTTAATTTGACCTTGCGGCGTCAACAGCTCTGAATCATTTTTCACTACAATCTGAAATGTTGTTAGTGGGTATTTATTTCTTGTTTAACAAAATCGTTGGCTTTTAGTAAGTCTTTTATTTTGCCATACAAAAAAGTAGATATATTATATTGTTATTGGTGAATTTTTGGTTTAGCTGTAGTTATACTATATTTTAATGAATAAAATAAACCATTGGACAAATTGTATACAATTTATCGAACAACATTTTTAGGTAATTTAAAATAAAACAAAATTAAGAACTTGTTAACAAACAAAAAAAAACACTTAAAACCTATAATAAACTAATTAACTTTTGTTCTCTTAAATTACAGTAGAACTCCAATTATCCGGACTCCAATTATCCGGATCGCCAATTATCCGGATCAGATTTGAATAAGAACATAATCAAACGGATGCTAGACTTGGCGTCGCGGAATCGTTTTAAGGTAGCAAAACAGCTGACTCTACCTGGTATGTTAAAAAAATAATGTGTTTTACAGTGATTTAGTATTGTTTGTAAATATTACGTAATGTAAACATTGTCACTGATATTGATTTTTCATAATAAATACCGTAAATTTTCTCTATTGTGTTTTGTTTACGTTTTTCTCCTAAAAACGGCGTTTTTTCGAAAAAATCCAATTATCCGAATTTTTGATTATCCGGATCGGGTCCGGTCCCAATTAATCCGGATAGTTGGAGTTCTACTGTACTTCAAACTTTAAAAACACTAGCCTAGACCTCCGCAGCGTAAAACTAAACTGCGGGTAAGGTTATAATGTAACGAATATTGCTACGTTTTGATACAACACAGACCAGAAAAAAAGCGGGAATTAATTAGTTTAAGATTTGGACTCTAGATTTCAGCACAATCCAGACAAAATAAAACTACTAAAAATAAATTCATGCAGATCATTTGTGTGGCCAGTCCTGCTGGCCATCCGGGCGTTCGAGGGATTTTACCTTGTCCAGTACTGCTGGCCATCCGAGCTGAGAGGAACGTAACTTGCAAAAGCAATTCAGACTTGATAAAGAAATGGCTGTGGCCAGCACTACTGGCCATTCGACCCCAGAGGAGTTTTATTAAAAATCCTACCAGAGTGCAAAGGGTTAAGGATTTGTAATATATGGTCAAGTGATAGTGATAATTAATGACTTAGAAGATGTACATCATAGAAATTCTTGTATACAAAAGGAAGTATGGCTCATTGTGAACTGAGCAGTATATTAGTATAGGTCAAGACTCAGTATAAGAATAGCTTAAGCATTTGTCGTTAATTATTTTTTATACTGAATTAATTCGACCTTTCTGTACAGGAAAGGAACATTTGGTGCAGAAATTAAATACATTAGTTACTTGATTCTAGATGCCAGGCTTCGGTTGAAAGAGCATGTTAAAAAGAAATATGATGAACTGAACATCAGGTTAAGAAAAATGTATTGGCTGTTGGGCAGAAAGTCCAAGTTATCCGTGCACAACAAGCTAAAGCTATATAACCAAGTGCTGAAACCCATATGGACTTATGCATACAGCTATGGGGATGTGCTAGAAATGTTAATAGGCAAATTATTCAGAGATCCCAAAATAGAACTTTTCGAATGATAGCTAATGCACCATGGTATGTTCATAATTGCGATCTACATAGGGATTTAAAAATGACCACTGTTGCTGAAGAAATTAAAAAATGTACTCAAAGCCATGAAAGACGGATAAAAATTCACATTAATGAGGAGGTGTGTAAGCTTCTCAATAACGGTGAACTTCATAGAAGACTCACGAGGACATCAAGCGGCCAAGCCTCAAGAGGCATTTTGAGCTAACATCATAGATCAACCTACTAGAAGTGCCGATGGGTTAACCTGAACTGAATTGTACATGTTATGTTATTAGATCTATGCTGATTGTTAGTTTTGGAACTAGTTGCAGTAAAAAACTTTAAATAAAAAAAGTTACTTGATTACATTTTACTATAATTTCTTCAGTTCCAATGAATTCTTAACTTAAGGGTTTGCATTTTTTACCTAAGTATAGTTCCTTCATTTGTCATAATGAAAGAATAAAACCAATTAAAAAAGTGTTTGACTGAAATGATTTTTAATAAATTAAACAGTAAAATTTTATTTTTTCTCTTATTGCAATTTTTCTACCTAAATTTGGATAGAAATAGTAAAAGAAAAGAGGACTTATTTGTCACATTTTTTTCCCAATAACACTAATTTCAATGAACAAATTGTTTTTTACAAACGTTATGTCGATGACACTTCGCCAAATATAGAATCTGAAAATTATATGAACAGTATTAATAAAACTTTACAATTTACACTTGAAACTGAAACTGGCAACAATATCAACTGTTTGACATTTCAATACTGAAAAATTACAATATTTTCCATTATAAACTCACCATCCAACCTCTCAAAATATGGCCACCTACAACAGTTTTATACACAGGGTTATCACAATACGAGTTGAAAAGAAGAATTAAATACAATAAAGAATAATGCAGTAGCCAATGGTTACAAAAGTTCGATGATAGACAAATTTTTAAAACAAACATTTAAATATAAATAAAAAACCAGCAAAAAACTAAGAAAAATTCTTTTAACTGAATACAGCTCAGTCTTTCCAAAAATATTAACTAACACACTCAATAATGAAAACATAAGCACTGAAACAATATAAGCAATACACTCCGTCCTAAAACCATAAGAACTGCTGAAATGAACACAGGAGTATATAAAATAACCTGTGGCAATAAATGTGATTGTTTTATATAGGTCAAACCAGTAGACAGCTTAAGAAACATACAAAATACATTTTATTTACCCACTAGGAATATCAGCAATACTAAATCTAACTATGCACGCCACCTAATAAACAGTAACCACCAATATGTCAGTTCTAAAACCAATTTTAAACAATTGCATATATGCAACAAAGGCATATATATATATGCCTTTACTTTGCATTTGTTCATTCTAAGTTGGCATATGGTTTATCTATTTGGGGTGGGTACTTATAATTCACACTTAACTCCATTGATTAGGCTCCAAAAAACATTCGCTAGATTGATGTGCAAAAAAGGACGGCTTCAAAGTTCCTTCCCATGCTTTATTGCAAAAAGAATTCTTCCTCTTCGGTATCTATATGTTTTTAAAGTGTTAGAACTATTTTATAGGGTAAGTGGCAATGAAGGGGCTCGGATAAATCACGGTGTACCCACAAGGCAGGTAAACAAGGGATTTGTAAAGTTAACCAAATGTAATAAAACATTTATTCAAAGAACCTTCTTCTTTCTTGGGCCAAAATTCTTTAACATATTGCCTTTATATTTAAGGAATATGTCCGATATGAGGGCTTTTAAGGACAAACTTAGACACTGGTTATTTTCTCTTTCTCCTGAGGCTTTGGAAAATATGTTTATATCTCTTCAATGATGAAACAGAGGTGCAAGGTCTGACTATATAATGTGACTGAACCTAAATATATGATTTAGTATGTATAGGCCAAGGAAATGTATTTTAATGTAGAGTCAAAAACTTGTGTTTTTTTTTTTATAAAATCATAGTCCGTCCGTCTGTTTGTGTGTCTGGATGTATGAATGTATGCATGAATGAATAGTAATTAATATTTAAGATAACTCCCGCACACATTTAAGGGTATTTTATTGCCTTTCTGTGTGCGTGTATGTTTTCCACAGTATTTTAATTTAGTTTTGAATATATAATTGAATGTTATATTAATATTATATAATAAGCTATGCTAATATTATTTTATAATTATTGTAAATTCATTATTTTGTAAGAAATCTTAATTTCATTGTTTTATAAGTTATGGTAATTTCATTATATAAAGATTGATTTTTAGTTTTGTTTTTAAGTGTAATATTTTATATGTTAATGAAGTTATGTCATGTGTCTGTGGAAAATAAAAATAAATAAAAATAAATAAATAAATAAAAATAAATAAATAAATAAATATATCCCTGGACTCCTTTTGCCGAAGGAGGAGAAGCACACAATACACTGTGTATTGAAAATACTCCCAATACGGGAGTTGGCGTGCAATGCACTGTGAGTCGACCGCTTCTCATAGAGTTCAGTATCAAGCTCACATGTGCGTCCTTAGCAGTGAACGTGTTAAGCCACATACCCCAGTCTAGCCCCCCCCCCCCTAAAAGATGTATGGGCGCCCATAGTAGGTAGGACTATATTAAAACTTATGGTTTCTAATCACTTGTTGACTTGTATATTATTTGTACTCGAAAATGAGTTTTAAACTTTAATCAATGCTTTCAGGTCTTTGATCATCCCTAGAATAAACACAGACCCTCAATATCACAGGTATAGAAGTTACAAATAATATACCGTAACATAGAAAGAATAGAACAGCATAGGTTCTAGCCTAGTTACTGCTATCAATTTACATCCACTATATGCTGCACCCCCTTCTTCTCGTTATTCTAACTAGCGTAGTAACCAAGGGGGGTTTTGGGAGTTATAAACCCCCCCCTCCATTGTAAAAAATATTTAACACATTGTTTACATTAAAATACGCTCTTAAGAGTAACTTGTTTTCAACACCTATGCAAATGACAAGCTACAATAAATGATCAATACATTGCTGAAATTAGCTTTGGTTGAATTGGGCACTGGCACTTTAATTGATATACGATGCGTTATAGTGTATGGCCTAGAAAACACACAGAGTTTTCTTCCGCTACGGATTATTTGCCGTCTCCATCATATCAACAGTGGTGAGAAGGAGAGTATTTAGGGCATATACATTGGTCGGAAAAATAAACGATCGGTTTATTTATCGCTGACGGTAGCTGTGCAGCTCGCTGCCACTACAATCGATGGATTTTCCATTGTCTCCGCCGAAACAGTGGCGAACGTGACCTAATAAAAGCCAATTTTATTTTAGTATTTTTTCGCAGAATACTATCCTTCAGCTGCGTGGACGACGTGTATTCGTGTATTCTAGACGAAATAGACATTCTTAAATAATAGAAAAATCTTTCTTCTAGGTCCTCAAATCAGGAAACACAGTGTAGAATGGTTCAAAATCTTCTCTTTATTTATTGATTGGATTACATAACCCAAATAAGTATATTTTGTTGCGTCCTTTTCAATCGGCGACGGAATAACAATAAAGCGAGAGTTGCTCTCTGTTCATATCAATAAAACATTAAAAGAAATAATATATTACATAACACACTTCGTGATTGATGAACTAGACACTTCAGTTTAATGAATCCCAATGAAGCTTCTAGACGGCGTCGGAACTTTGACCGCCCTGTGTCCACACTTTAAATTTTATGAGCGCGACAACGGTAACTAATCCGCAACCGACAAAAAAAAAACGCTGTGTGTGTTCCAAGCCTACTGTATGGGGTTAGAGGTAGCACACGGAAAGATTTGGCGGGGCATGAGTCTTGGTTGCTATTCTAAAAATAGGCCTGACTCACAATTAATTAGAAGTGGAAAATTATACTTACCTATATCATTTTTAAGCACTTTTGGGAAGCCTAAAACGTGTTATTTTGAATCTTAATTTTAAAAAGTTTTCCATACCCCCCATACCCGGTTGTTGTATCCCCCCCATATGGTCGTCCTGGTTACGCCTATGCTAACTAGCATAAAGTAAAGACATTAAGAGAAAATTCATAGTTGTAGTTTGTTTTCTCTGCATCATTCAAAAATGGGATTGGCCCCCATTTTGCCATTATGGAAGTATTCCCCTAATATTTCTCTACTCAACCAAATGGAAGGCAATGATACCCTACTGCAGAAGAATCTAGATCATATACATGAATAGCCTTTGAAAATTGCTTCGCAGAGAAACTTTCAACTGGAGTTTACCCAGATCAGCAAGGTTGGTTCGTTTAACAGGAGCGGAAGACTTCAGAATTTGAAGAAGGCACCAAATTTACGTAAATTTAAAATATTGAACGAATAATTTAAAAAATATTTAATATATTAACACGTTCCATGCTGAGCGTGGTTAAAGCCGCAAAAAATGTCCATCGCCATGACTGAGCGCGGCTTTTACCTCACATGCAATATTTACTTTAAATTGGAAAAGAGGGGATTTAGTCATTGCCTATTGCCATATTTCGTACCTCAGTAGTTAATAGAGACCCTTCTACGAGTACTGCTAGCGTAGCCTATGAGAATATCGACTACAAAGAAAGTTATAGGCGTTAAAGCCGCAAGCTCAATCCAAAGGCGCCAACTTGCTAGTCATTGCTAATAGGACCTTAAAATGGCGTAGCACGGAAAGTGTTAAAACAGTAAATAGGTATTTTTCACTGTATTTGTTCAAATAATTAAATGTTTGATATTTTGTTTGAGAATTGTGAAAAAACTATTAAGTCTTAAATATACACTTTAAAATACATATTCATTCAGTACTAAACATAATCTTTTTAAAACAACATAAAATTGTTAATTTTTTTCATAAAAAAAAAAAAAAAATAAAGGAGCTTGATTGAATTTATTTTATATTGTATTTCAAGACTAATTATTTCTGTTTGGATAAAACAAATAAGCAAGTTTGCAAATAATTTGGGAATTTTAATTGTTTTATGCTACCATTAATTTCTTGAGTTGTTTTTGTTGGTAACAATAATACTTATAAATTTGAATTATATACAAAATATAGAAGATGACAAACTTGAGAAAACTTTTTGTCTTGAAAAAAAATAGACGAAAAGTGGTTTCTGATTTTTGAAATTAAAATATTGTACAATTTGAAGAATACCATTTTCCAGATGTGAAGAAATCGTTTTTATCGAACCAGGAGTTGTTTCAAGATTAATAATAAAACTAGAGAGACACCTGCGTGCTCGTTCCGCTCCCACAATTTGTGAACTAAATAATTTAACGTAACCTATATCTGATTAGTTAGGCCTACTACTACACATAATATTTTTCTCAAGGTTTCTTTTCAAAATTTTTCACTCTGGGACAGGCCTAACCTTGAAATCAATTACTAAGCTTTCGTTTCTTAAAAATACAACCTCTAAAACAATATTTATTTTATTATGTTTAATAATATAATTGTTTGCTTTTCTGCTGTATTAATTACAGTCAAAGCAGTGTGCTTACTGTATAAAACTTTGTAGTTTTTATAGAAAGAAAAATAGTTTTGTAACACCTATTTCTAGAGTTCTATTGGAACAATGTCAATATATTTTATATCATAATATTGCATTTCTTGAGTAAATTAAAAATATTCATATAATATTTTTTTTGTATAAAAATATAAAGAATACATAAATACACACATCCAAAAAGTCTAAGGATATTTTTAATTTTGAGAGTTATTATGCTTTGGAACAGCTAAAATCAAAGTTTTCTCTTTCTTATCTTATATACTGTTTATAATGATCGACTTTCAAATGATTTCTAAACTTGGACTCTTAACTTGCTTAGGAACATGTAGGTGTCTTTTCAATTCATGTTCTTTTATTATCACTTTGCCTCACTTATAATCAATTGCCAGCATTCGTGATTCCAGGGGTCACTGTCGTTAGTTTTGTTTATCACATCATCTCGTGTTTTGTTTTCTGTTATGAAGCGTCAACATCTTGCTTTAGTTCAAATTAATCGTTCCACGAGGATGCTTGAAGCAGGAATGTGTTGCTGAGGTTTTCAACACCAGTAAGAGCTTGTAATCAGATTTTGAAGGAAATATAGGAATACTAAACAAATAAAAGAGCACTGTGGCGACAAAATCACACTGACTTAAATAAAAACCCCGAACCACAAAACAAGGAACAAAAACAACCTCCTAATAGTTCCTCAGGAACTATGGTCTCCTGTTTATAGTTTTAGGAGAGCAGTTTGTTTATTTTTGTATTTAATAGTTTTATAATTTATTGTTAAATTGGTTTTTATTGTTAATAATAGATACTTGTAGGAGATTTAATGTGGCTCCTCCCATTCCCCCACCAGGTCGGTCTTGGATTAACCGGTATGGGGAGGAGTGGGGGGAGGGCGGGTATATATAACTCTGTAATATTGTCTGTAAACTTTAGTAGTGTTAAAACCCTCTGAGGATGATGACCATGTCATCGAAATGTACATAAGGGTAACGTATTAAACATAACTTACAATTTAGTTATTGTTTTTGTTCCTTGTTTTGTGGTTCGGGGTTTTTATTTAAATCAGTGTATAGGAATACTGTTTGCCCTTCAGAACGTTGTCTTCACCCTGACAGCTTGTGCTAATTGTTATTGTGCCTTCCCCGCAAATTGGCACCGCACAACGCACACACCGTACTTTTGTTTTCCTGTTTTTTTTTCTTGGACAATACTCACTTTTCTGTACCTCATTTGTAACTTCAACATTTTTCTTTCTTTCTCTGCAATACCTAATTCTGATCTGAGGAGGGTTTTTATTTCAGCCTTGGGTCTTGTTGGTCAGTCTTGTACAAAGATTAATTTGCTTTAGGTAACAACGACGTGAGACTGTTATATCAGTGTTGTGCTTATAGACAATTTGACTGTTTATTCCTGAAATGTCTAATAAAGTATAAAGGACTCTAAGAGGCCATCTGCCGCATACTCTTCCTACCAAATATAAACTTTGCTTTTGGTCGACGAAATCCACCCCTCCTTTGGTCCTATTGTAGTATGTTACTGTTTCGGGCTTAGTGTTGTCTCCTGAGGTTGGATCAATTTTGTACATCGTCGATAACAAAAGAATGTATTTCCTTGGTTTTGACACATAACTCACTACATCAATTACAAGGTATATTTTTTGGAAGGTGTTTTTAAATAAACTTCAAATGTAAACATATCTCGGGAGTTACATTATTTTAAATATATTTTAAAAGTGAAATTTTGAAAAAAATATTTGACTTGCCTGGTCTTATTTCATGATGGCAAAAATAAATTTACAACATTTTGATTTACTGTAGTCAGAACGGGTTTATTTTCAGAAATCAAAATTTTACCAAACATTGTAATGATATACACTTAAAAATCTGCTATTTTGAAATGTTAGAGATACGACAAAAATTTTAATGCAAAAAATGTTTGACTGCCTTTAATTTAACTCAATCTAATTGACATTTGAAATTTTTTAGATATGGGCCATTCATTTTCTCCAAATTCTAAATGTTTTTAATGTTGGAAAACTTGTGTAACACAGGTCAAGTTAGACATTGTTTGAAAGGGTTTGACAGCAATGTTTGGTAAAATTTAGATTTCTGAGAATAAAACCGTCCAATGTTAAATAAAAATACAAAAACATAAATTTTGGTTTGATAGGGATGCCTATCTTGAAACGAGACCGGTTAAGTCAAATATTATTTTCCCAAATGTTTACATAAAATACTTTTAAAATAATGTAACTCTCGACCCATTTATACATTTAAAATTACTTCAAAAACTACTCCCACTCTCCTAAAAATGTGCCTTTCGACTGACACGCTGTATAGTAATTTTAATTGTGAGTAGTTAATGTTTATGTGATTCTTTATTGAACAAAAGGTTCATTTAGTTTTTTGCGTATAAATTAAGAATATACACACTTAAAACTTAAGTATTTCTAATATTTGTTAAACATTTTCCTCTGAGTCTCTGAAATTATTTGAAATATTTTGATTTACTTCTTTGTGCTCTGTTTTTAAGTGTTAATTGATCAGTTATACAATTTTCCATTATTTGAGTTTTGTCCAATTCAGACCCCGATTTACCAATGGGCACACTGGGCAATTGCCCAGGGCGGCAATTTCTGGGGGGCGGAAAATTTTTGAAGATTTTTTTCATTATTTCCAGAATATTGGTAAAAAAACGGGAACGACACAACAAACTTGTTAACTTGCGTATTCATTATTAAAAACAAATTGGTTTTACACTTAAAAAATTAGAAATGCGCAAACTGGTAACTTTAAAATTATGTTCATGCATGTTTGCAGTTTGCACTAAATACGTAGTTATAAAAAATGAATCGTATTTAAAAAAGAATATAAGCCTACTATTTTTTTTTATCAACAGTACACACAATATTTCAGGTTAATACCTAACACGTTATTTTTACAACAGTATATGATATCAGCCCACCAAAATTATTGGGGTAACCCAACAATACTATTAAGAAATCACAAATATTTCAGTAACTTTTTGTGGGAGGGGGGCGGCTACAAAATGTTTTTCCCAGGGTGAAGCTTACCCTAAATCGGGGCCTAGTCCAATTACAGGTAATATGTGTCATAGAATTCAACCCTGCAGCCTCTCAATATCATAAAAATAAACTCATAATAAATTACTCTCTTATGCTAAGAGTTGCTTGTAAGTAGTAATTAGCAACAAGTGACAACAAATAGTAATAGTAATTGTCTTTCATATTGTGTAAGACAAGACTGTAAAACCAAAACTGGGCTTGCAATACCAAGACTATTGTATGTTTGACTGGGGTTACAAGAAAAGGCATAGATTGAAGATGAAGAAAGAGAACAAAAGATACGGTGTTTCCCAACCAGTAACTTCTTAGAATTTGTTTAGATTATAGTTGCACAGCGAACAACACCACAAATTCTATTTTACATTATTTGCTACCACCAAAAATGTGTCGAGTATGAAGTAATCAGCCTACTACAAACACAGAAAAACGATTATTATCACTTCATATCCAAAATGTACAGTTTTACACGATTATTTTTTTAAAAAAACAAGTTAAACAAATTTACAAACAAATACATTAAAATAGTAATACGTTTGCAGTTACGCACCAACATTCCCTTCACATTAAAGTAAATTTGCTGTCTTAATTTTGTTCCATTCTATGATAAAAAAAAATATAATATTATAAAACAACATTGAAATTTACAAAATACTCGCACACATTTACAAATATACATATTTTATATAATTTTAAAAAGTATTCATTTTTTAGTATTGTTTAATACACAAAAGCAAGATGATTTCATTAAGAACAAGATAAAGACTGACTAAACAAGAACAAAAATGGCAATGCAATAAGACTGCCTATGCAAGATCAAGACTGACTATGCAATAAGACTGACTATACAAGAACAAGAATGACTATGCAAGACTAAGATTGACTATACAAGAACAAGAATAACTATGCAAGAACAAGACTGACTATACAAGAACAAAAAGACTATGCAAGATCAAGACTGACAGTGCAATAAGACTGACTATGCAAGAACAAGATTGACTATGCAAAATCAAGTTTGACTATGCCAGATCAAGATTGAAATGCAATAAAACTGATTATGCAAGACAATATTGACTATAAAAGATCAAAAATGACTAAGCAAGAAGACTGACCATACAAGAATAAGACTGACTATGCAATACCAAAACTGACTAAACAAGAACAAGAAAGACTATGCAACATCAAGATTGACAATGCAATAAGACTGATTATGCAAGAACAAGAATGATTATGCAAGATCAACATTGACAATGCAATTAGACTGACTATGCAAGAAGACTGACTATGTAAGTCAAAGACCGATTATGCAAAAACAAGAATTACTATTCAAGATCAAGATTGACAATGCAATAATACTGATTATGCAAGAAAAAGACTGACTATGCAAGAAGTCTGACTATACAAGAACAAGAATGACTGTGCAAGATCAAGACTGACTATACAAGAACAAAAATGACTATGCAAGATCAACTTTGACAATGCAATAAGACTGTCTATGCAAAAAATATTCTGATTATATAAGTCAAAGACTTACTATGCAAGTACAAGACTGACTATGCACGAAGACTGACTTTAAAAGAACAAGAAATAGAAGATCAAGATTGACAATGCAATAAGACTGTCTATGAAAAAATATAGGTAGTGACTATGTAAGTCAAATACTGACTATACAAGAATAAGACTGACTTAGCAAGAAGACTGACTATGCAACAACAAGGCTAACTATGCATGAACAAGACTGACTATTCAGGAAGAATATACCTACTCAAAGTCACGCTGAGTTATTCCTTGTGTATTGTGTGTGCATTTTTTTGTGTGTTTGTGTTATGTTGAACTCAGGGCCGGATTTCCCAATAGGTCCAGTGGAGGCACGGGCCTATGGGCGCAAGCTCCCAGGGGGCGCACGGCAGAGAGAAAATAAAATAAAAAAGATATTTAAAAAATTTCTAGAAATAAAAATAAATAGCCATAACTTAACATATTTTTTGAATTGATTACAAAAAAATCATTCTGATTTTGAAGTTCATTGGAACAAATAATTGTTGGTAAAGTTAAACTATTTTTCAACATTACGCATCAACTTCGTTACAACCTATTTCTGAGATTAAACCTATTTTATAATGTATTACAGAGTTTTTTATTTATTTTCCCAAATGACTAAATTGAACAAAACCTAAGTTATTAACATAGCAATGGCCATGCTTTGTTGCGGGAATGCTCTGCGGGTTGGATTGTTTTGTTTCAGTCCCACAAACGTGAGCTTACTATTTAATACATAAAATTACTAAAAGTGTTTTAAGACGGCATTTTGTTAAGCCCAGAACCAAGTAAATTACTCAAAAAACTTGCAATGATAAAATTGCATCGTGGAGTGGTGTTTAAGCACTTAACATATAGGCCTGATATAATTTTTTAATAAAGGTTTTTGGGGAAGTAACTTATTAGGGGGTGGAAAACATTATTGGGCCTAGGGGCGCCAAAATGCTAAATCCGGCCCTGGTTGAACTTATTATATTATCTTAATGGATTAAAGACCTCAATAGAGCGAGAATCTGATGATGGAATAACGTTCCAAAACAAGTCATGAACAAGTAAGTAAATTACTTAAGTTGATAAAAGTCACATAGACGGACAGAAACATTTTATTATTTTTATTCTCGGTATAAAACTAACATTATTAATGCATCCTTTTGATTGTAAATGACTGGAATATTGCAAAAGTATTTTAATTACTTTTTATTTATAACTTGGGACTGAAAATTACAGAAATAACCATCTTACCAGCTCCCCTAAAAAGGCCTTGAATGTCTGTTTCATAATAATAAAATTGTCCAATGTCAATTTAGTTTTGTTTAATTAAATCCTGCTATTGAATGTCTATGTGGACTACTAAATGATGTAGGAATAACACAAGTTACTTTGTAAAATAAATAATTAAAACAAATTCAGAAATAATTTATGTTTTTAAATAGAAAACAAAAAATTTCAGGTTTTTATAACAACATAATATTGCATAAAAGGCTTGCACATCATCAAAGCTATTTATGACGAAGTCAATTTAAAATTTGTGGATATAGATGAAATGGGATCTAAAATCTATATAGGCCTATTGATTTTTTGCTGAATTCAGTTTTCTTGGCTCATTCATTTGAGGCATAGGACATGTCCTTTGTAAGATTACCCTTTTAAAAAATACAATTTGCTAAATAGATGTATTTCGATAGTTTATACTTATAGACCACATCGCCACATATGGGTACTATTGTGACAGGCAGGGCCGACCCTAGGAGTGTCAGGCATCCGGGCCAAGCTTAGCCGGGTTCCCCCTACCGTACCGGTAGGGTCCAGTCATTCTATGGACTCGTTTTTATAAAAAACTATATAGACTATAAATATAATATATAACTATATTATAGTAGTCTTAAATGTTTGGTAAATAAGAAAAGAAACATTAACAATTAATTGTCTGACTACAGCGCAAAGTGACTTTATGCCCGGAAGGCGATACAAAGATCTTAAGGCGGCGCCCGAGGCAGCTGACCTACTTGCCACCTCCTCCTCCCTTCTAGGGACGGCCCTGGTGACAGGTATAAAAAACATACAATCTGTGGTTGGAACATTTGCCCAAATTACTTTAAAAAAAAAATGTTGTACATAAATCTTTAAAATTTAAACAACACATTATTATCTTTTAGAGATAAAACCATTTATACCAGCTCGAACTTGTGGATCTTGGAGTCGCTGGTTTGAATTTCTCAACTGGAGTTGGTTTTCCCCCTAACTGCCAAGCATATTTTTTACGGACACAAACAACAGGCAATTTATGACCAGGCATTACAAAATATAATTCAAATCAGCGAAAGACATTTTAGAAAAGATTGATCATATGTTCTAATCAGCGTGCGTATAAGATAACGATTTGCGTGAATTCGGTATTATAAATATACAAAATAAACACTTGGTAACCTGTAAGTTCATGCGATTACACATAATGACATAATTTCTGACCTAACATTTCCGAGAAGATAGCGACGAAAATTTAGTCGTATTATGCTTTATATTGTGTATGGAAATTAGTCCTACTAGTTTCATAGTTAATTAAAAAAACATATTTACAATTACTAGCCTAAGTAGGCTAAACCGCTAAAAGAACTCTCCTACAAATATTAATGTATTTCCATATCTATATTTTGAAACATTTTTACCAAATGATTTAACTTATCATTACCGACTAATAATTATCTAGAATGAAGTTTATTATTAAGCTTAGGCTACTATTTATAATAATCGTTTGTCTACGATACGAATCGGTTTTGAAATGGTAGTAACAATAACTTACTTCAAATGTTTCGGTTAAAATATACCTATAGGAGGCCCATTGCCAGGCAAACAATTAGAAGACTATGGTTTAACTTTTTTGTAAAAGATTATAATTAAAAGAATAAGCGCGTGCGTAGTTTGCGTGTCTCCTAACACTGACACTACACATACAGTACTACGAACTTGCGCAAGCGTTGAATAGGGGGTGAGACTCAAGATGGCGGCCATCAACACAATTATTGACGTTTCATCTTGAACGGCTACCCTGAAATACAGTACTCTGTTTATAAAGTGACTAGGCCCGGATGTTTTCGTTACCGTCTTATGTCCGCAGTTCGGGCTTGATATTCGCCCGTCGCGATGGTCAATCGTTCCGGTTTTAGTGAAGTGAGAAATTGTGAACTGTGAAATCGGCAAAGTAGGTTGTGGCTAGTGGCAAGATGCAGAAAGAGACCCCACCTGGCCCTAGCAATGATCAACAATTTGTCGGACCTTTTCGCCTTGATAAAACTCTTGGAAAAGGGCAAACAGGTAAACTACAACTATTACCGATTTTGGTAATGAGGCGGTGGAGGGTGTTCGAACTAGGCCTAACCCTTAGGGCTAATCCGTTCGTCGTTCTGTGCCGGATTCCGAAGTATTACATTTGAATTTGTACGGCTCGCTAATTAATATTATACAGAACGATCCAACGTAAATTATAAAATAGGGTTTTAACCTAGTTCAAGTTTTGACTTCTAATCATTTCAAGACTGGTTTGGTTTTTAAAATCCACACAGAGTTTTTCACACTTCTTAATTATATCGATTTCCGTGAATTTTGTTTTGTCTTCCAGGGGAGAATTTACTAATAACTTATATATTGTTATTTAAATCACACTATTGAAATTGTTAATCGTTCATTCTTCTAAATTGAGATGAATAGGCTATTGTCAAAATTGCAGCTTTGTAACTGTAACTAGGCCTATTCGATTTCAGACTTTTTACTCCATGAATTTGTTTACTTAAAATCCAACTAGGAATTATTTCCCATCAAGGCATGCCCCTTCTCCCCTGACATACTACACAAATGACGACAAAAAAATAAGGAACTAATACATCTCAGATTTTGTGTATAAGAAATAATTAGTTAAATCTTGCTGTTTAAATGGAACCCCTATTAAGTAGTCTGCCTAAAATCTAATTATATTTGAAACATTTTAAAAATTAGAACTTCGGTGATGCATTCTTAATCTATTAGGCCTACCTTACTTTTTACTATTACATGTGTGTGTCATTACTGTTTTAATCTAGTTCATAGTTGACAATAATCAAAGTAGGCTACTGTAAGGGGAATTTTGATTCAATCTGATTCAATATAATTATTAATTATATTTTGAATTTGAAATATTTCATAATGTCACACTACTTAGTTAGTCTATTGTTAGTTATTGTCAACTAGTTTATTAAATGAAGATAGCCTAAACAATAAAGATTTCTGTAAAAGAAAGAAACTTATTAAATATATAATATATGAAGGAGGAAATATATAAGTGACTTCCTAACTATTTGTTATTTCAATAATTTGATTGATTGTATACATAGGCTACACTGCAGTTCAGAAAAATACATCTTCTATACACACCACATCTTTCTCAAACACTTCGTACTTATATCACATATAAGCTTCTTATCATTCCTGTACTAGGACACTGCTTTCTCCCCTTTCTCTCTTTCCCTGCCTCTTTCACTCACAAACACAATAACCTCTTTCCCTCTGAAAATCCCTATCTCTTTCTCACAAGTACATCCTATTCACAACGGAGTCATTTCTAAAACACACTTTCTCTGTTGCACATGTATGTTTCCTAATTACAAACGCAATCACTCCTTTCATCTAACAAAATTTCTTACTTCCTCTCTCATACGCCTTTTTCTGATTCACACACCCTCTCACTCACAAACGCCATCACTTCATCCCTAACTCTGGACTCTCATTTATAATGGAATCATTTCCATCCTAAAACAATTTATAATTCTTAAAGAAAATTCAAAGTATTTGTTAACAGTAAGTAGGTAATTTAAAGTTATTTTATTGTAGTTTTATAATAAAGGATTACAACTTTTATAAATCCTGGTTTAGAAAAATTCTGTACACTGTGGGTTCTTCAACAACTCCTGTTATAATCTTTAGTTTAAAAAATTCTTTTATCATGGTCGTATTTGTTTTAAACAATAAATCGTTTCATTTACAATTCAAGTAATCAAAAGGAAGTCACAACAAAAAGGAATGGGTAGCCTATTTACGTATTATACGGAGGCCACTATTTTTTTAAACGTTGCTAGGTTAGGTATTGTTTTAGTAAACAACAGAAGTGCAAGAATAATAATTAAAAAAATAAAAAATAGCCTAAAGTTCTAACCTATAGTATTTAGTCACAGTATGTTTAGTTGCTAGGTTACTACTAAAAATAGTGTGTATAATAAAAAACGTCTAAAAATAGTGGCCTCAATATAATACGTAAGTACCAAGGAATGTTTTTCACACCATAAACTAAATTGAAAACTCGAATGGTATACAGTAATCTATATACATAAAATCGAAATATCACTGACTCACTGATTATCACTATATCTTAAAAACGACAAGACATATTAACTTGAGACTTAACATAATGCCCCCCCCCCCCCTATGCCATAGTGCTTCCCCTTATGCTCTAGATGTGTAATAAGACGGGATTTAAAAATATTTTGCGTTTAAGGTTATTAAAACCTAAAAGCGTTAGGAATATAGATAAAAGTAAAATGCCACTGACTCACTATTTCTAAAAAACGACCAAACATATTAACTTGAGACTTAACATAGTGGTTCCCCTTATGCTTTAGATGTGCAATAAGACGGGATTTTAAAATATTTTGCGTTTAAGGTTATTAAAAC
>JAGFPH010000830.1:6377-28156 GCA_018207615.1 Philaenus spumarius
TGTCAAGCTCACATGTGCGTCCTTAGCAGTGAACGCGTTAAGCCCCATACCCCGGTCTAGCCTCCCCTAGAAAATATCGTATAGGCGCCCATGGATAATATACTTATTGCCAGGAGAACAATAAACATATATACTTATTGCCCGGAGAACAATAAACATATACTTATTGCCTGGAGAACAATAAACATACTATGTAACTATTTATTGTTATAACCAAATAAACACTTGTAAATTTAACAAACATACTTATTGATGGAACATTATAACACCTTAACTTGATGGTTGTTTCATTTAAATTATTAAACATTTTGATAAAGAATGTGTTCATGAATTACAAATAAATGGAGAGAGGGGCCTAAGTACTGTTTGACCTTGAGACACAGGCTGCTTGTCTGCAGTAAACATTGTCCAGTTATTTTTGAGCATATCTCGTAGTTAATGCACTCCTTCAACACACAGAAACGCTACTAACACTAAAACAACGCACTTCCAACTAAACTGAGAACACACTCCTATGCGTTTATCTGTAGAAAGATTTAACAATAATTGGTTCTCTTGTATTGTTTCAGCAGACCAGACGCAGATCACCAAACGCACAGATACAAGTATTCTTCCAAACAGGACGGTCAAATCTATTATGAAAACTTGGACTAGAAGTACAGAGATACTTGTGTCGATTGTTTTTGATAATTTTTTAGTTGGTGGTTAATGAAATTGTCTGTTAACCGATAGTGAAAGCTACATAATGTATTCATGGTGTAGAAATAAATACATGGTTTATATTTACAAGAACTAATTAAATCCTAGAATTTATTCATTTTTCAATTATTTTCGATTTTGATCCAAGTCACAGGAATAACAATAAGACAACTTACTTTTTCTGTCGTTCACATGACTTCCTTCTTTCTTTATGACGTGTTTCGGAGATTCACTCCATCATCAGAATGATATCCCTCTTTCAAGTTTGTCAACACATTAAAAAAAATAATTCAATCACACGACTGAACCGCTAATGCGAGTTGAGTGAATGTCCAAAATTTAAGTTTATATGTTTCAACCATTTTGGAAATTTTTCTAATCACGAAGGCACTAAATAGCTGCCTGCGTGTAAGAAATATATTTGTAAAATTTGTTTTGCAACTCGGCCTCTTTTACATCCGATTTGGACCAAATTTAGTTATTTAAGTCGCTCTGACGAGTTTATTAGCAAATAAATGTAACAACCAGAAGGTTTTTGACCGTAAACATTTTTCCATATTTTTCACACTAGAATGAAACTGTTCGGGGTTTTGTCTAAAATAATAAGTACAGGATATTATTCTGCAAATTTTGTTATACGATCTAATAGCCTATCTGGTTTGCCCAAAATCGATCAAAACTTAAAATACCGTACCACAAAAGTAGCCTTTACCGTGGGGGCAGCTTTGATTCAAGGGATACAAACTGTGAGGGAAGTAAAGCTCTCTATATTTCGAGGCCGCAAGGTCGAGGCACAAACGAGTTTGTCCCCTGCGTGAAGACGAAGCATAACATGAGCCGAGGCTGGAGTGCAAACAAATTCTACTAATATATTTCGTACCCGCAGGCAAGCTGTTTACTGCCTTCGTGATTAGACCAATTTCCAAAATGGTTGAAACCCTTCGTGAGTAATCGTATTTCCCAAATATTTGGGTGAAAAACTAAAACAAATAACCTTAATTTTGGTTGGGCTAAATAAATCACATTACATAGATATTTAAATAAACGAACTTGTTATTGAAACGAATCTGATAACTTTCTTTTTACATTTAAAAGCACTTATAATTTTATTTTATTTATAAACACAATATTTTATTTAATCATACAACTTCTTATGTGTTTAAAAAAATTTATTGACAAACTTGAAAGAGGGATATCGTTCCGAAGATGGAGTAAATCTCCGAAACTCATCATTGGGGAATAAACATGAAGTTACGAGACGGACCAAAAAAGTAATTAACTTAGTTGTTATAATTTTCTAACAATATTCACTGACCACATCCTTCTATATAATTGAGGTGGAGCCAAGCGGGGCCCTCACATCCGTTAGCCAATTTAGAGTTAAATTTTTCAAATGAACTAGACACAAACTATTTTTATTTTTAATAATTTTTACTTTCTCCACCCTATACGTAGTATATGGAGAAAGTATTGTTTTCGTAAAAATGTTCGAATTTGAATTTTCAGTTGAATTATCTGTTTTGGTGCTTCCAGAACCCCAAAAAATTGTTTAGTGCAATTATCTGTGTTGGTGCTCCCTGCACGCAAAAATATTTTTAGTGGAATTTTTTGTTTTGGTGCTCCCTGAACCCAAAAAAGTGTTTTTAGAGTGGTGTCTGTCTGTATGTATACACGACCAGAATTGGTCCGATTTTCATGAAATTTGGTATGTAGGTACTAAACCCTAATATCTCCAGGCGTTTTTTCATTTTTTGGAATTTTTAAGGGTAATTTACCCCTAAAAACCCATGAAAAACGACAAAAATGCAAATTTCTCGAAAACGGCTCTAACGATTTTGATCAAATTTTCAGTATTTATAGTGCTTAAGATGCCAAACAAAATGAGACCACCCGCTTTTATCAAAACTTCGGCGTTTTATAATTATGGGGAAATGTTTAAAAATAATCAAGTTTGTGTTGTCAATCTAGCATCGCGGCGGCGGCCGCACGGGGTAGCACCACGGTAGCGAGCACGGCCAGTAATTCAAAGGTCGCGCGATCGAATCCCGCCTGGGACAATAATTTTTTTATACGATTGACGTAGGTAGAATATTATTTTTTTGTTTTGTTCTAAAAAGTAGTTAATAAAATGATTAAAAACAATATTATTTTGACTGCAGTAAGTTGGGAGAAAGTTTGTGTCAGTTAACTGATACCGTTTATTTTGCTTACTTCCGCAACAACATTTAACCAAATTACAAGTGAAAAAGTTTAGTTAACACCACTGTGAGCTGCAAAAAGAATTAAGGTTGTCGTTACCAATTTTGTTTCAAACGAGGTATTCAGTCTATTGGTTCAGTACATATGTAAAAGTGAGATAACATCGACCAATATCCGGTGTGATCAGGTCACTATGCAATATCTAGTTTCCATGAATGTAGTAATCACAGAAATCTACTTTCAGACAGAATTACTAAATTTTCTCAGTTACCCTTGATTCAATGATAAAAAATGATACAACATTGGATTTGTCTACATTTTTTGTATCTTGACATTATTTTTGTAAAATCTTTACTTTTTTTAGAAAAGTTTAAATACCTGCCTTCTTGAAACGGATAAAATTGTGCACATTTATGCAAACCAATGAGACGAACTTTCATGAATTAATCTTAAACCGTTGATGGCATAATTTTTTTCAAAAAAATGCTTACAGTCGGACAACTTTTTAAGCGAAGCAAGACAGGACACATTTTATTATTTGCTAGTACAGTACAGTCCCGGTAATTTGAGTTGCGATAATCCGAGGTTCCGTGTAATTCGAACCACAAATAGCGCCTTCAACATGCAATAATACCACAGGAACAAACTTTTCCCACCACTGCCGAATTCTCCACCCCTCTTTAACAAGGTCACTCACTCGACCACCACTCCGGGCGTGTCTAAAAATAAACCAGCCCCACTACTGTATTGTATGTGAGCGTGTGTTTACATTTGTTTTTCCAGGCTGTAGTTTATTGTGAAACATTTCATTTAATAAGAGGAAGTGTGTTATGAGCTTTCTTACTTTAAAAAACTATTATGAGTTCTGAGAGTAAAAGAAAGTTTGTTCCATTAAAAATAAAGCGCTGTAGCCACGAAAACTTATCGGGGGTGTTAATTAAGGACCGGGGATTTGAATTTAAACCCTTTTAACACGTTCACTGCTAAGGACGCACATGTGAGCTTGACACTTGAGTATTTTCAATACACAATGCATACACAACCCCCTAAACAACCTTATAGCCCGTGGAGTTTCTCCAAAATCAATCAAAACGTAAAACACCATAAAGTCTTTAAAATCCACGCAGTTTTCGGGTTCTGGCCCTCTAGCCCCTCCCCCCCCCCTGCCTTGGCTGGAAGTGCTTAAGAGAATATACAAAGAACAGACTAACATTTAAACCTCAGTGTTCAATACAACATACTGTATACAGTAGAACCTCGCTAATTCAAACTAATTGGGGCTGACTGTACCTCGAACTATAAAAAAACTCGGAATAAGCGGAGAAATGGACAAAAATAAAGAATACTATATTTTTAATGTTTTAATTAATCGAAATATTATAACATTTAATAGTAGAAAATGTTTCGAGTTTATCTGTATTAGGGCACCATTCCCCTTCAGATACTTCACCGACACCGTACTCAGCTGCCTATGAGGTTTGACCATGGTCTAGTCTTTTCAAGGCCTCTAATTTAATTTTAATTGGCACAAACTTTCTTTTAGCTTTTTCGTTCATCGTTACAAAACACAATCAAAATTAAAACTTGAAAAACAAACACTTTTAACAGAAACGGTAAAGAATGCACTCACTAATCAACAATGTTGTACAACACAGATATGCGTAGCGCGCGTACTTCCGTGGGAACTGACAGTTTACTATCGAAATTGAACTATTTTTAGAATCACGAGAGGGGGAGACAGTCAAGTATGCGGTGTATGTCTGAGTTGACATTAGATATAAACAACGTCGGCAAGACCCAAATTTGACTCATTATCTACATGCGAGTTGTGGTGTGTCGCCAAGTGAACACAAGCTGCCACTTTGATCCCTTGTCACTTTCAAAAGACTAGTTGCAATTTTAAACGTACAATGGGGTGGCGGTAAGTAATTTTGAAGGCACGTTACAATCGATGTTTTAAAAGCTTTTAAATAGTCAAAAAAGCTGTTTTTTAATTTTGCAAACACAGCTCGAAATACCCGGACCCTCGAACTACTGCGACTTGAATTATCGAGGTACTAAAACTTCCATTTTTACGCTGGTACGAAGACTACAAATGGTAGTTTTATTTTAACTTCTGCATATTCCGTGTAATTCGAGTTTCTCACAGTCCGAAGTACTCTCGGTCCCGTTCAACTCGAAATATCGAGACTATACTGTAATGACCTGGTAAAGTTTGGTAGAATGGTCGCCAGACAGCCTGTATATTATGAGTACAAGTAGCAAAAAAAGCTTTTTAAGTATTATGAGTATATGTAGTAGTATTAAGAATCTCCAATAATAGGACGCTGGGATTTCTTAAAAACCACAAAAAGGCTTTTCAAAATCATTTTTATTTTTCCACTTAAATTTATTACACAAAATAATTAAACCGTACACACTCTCCGCTGACTAAATCAAGAACAAAGTTTCACTTTAGTTGTTTATTTACAAAGGTTACCGATCCAAGATGAAAACGGACAAACACAAATTTACAAGATAGTCAAATTATATATAGGTATATAAACTACACGATAATTTCACGTAAAATGTGTTGTTACTCCCTACGGATAAGAACTAGGGTGAAATGTATATCACAAATACTACATACACACACACACTCATGGAGGAACACGTCAGTCTGTCCCGTTTACAAAAAAAGCACTACAGATTTATTTATGTTTTGACTTTTTGCTTTTTTTCGACTTTCTCTTCTTACTTCGATGTTTGTGCTTTTTCTTTTTCCCCTTAACCGAATCGCTGTCGCTCGTACTCGAATCGCTTGATTCCGACTCGCTGCTTGATTCCTTTCTTTTTCTCATCTTCTTCTTCTTCCTTTTCTTTGATTTCTTTTTCTTCCTGTGCTTCTTCTTCGCTTCGACAGATGAATCGGAGCTCGAATCCGAACTGGAATCGGTGTCCGAACTTTCTTCCGACACGACTTCGGCCTTTTTACTCTTCTCGTTTTCTTTGACAATTTTATCGTCAAACTTCTCTTCTTCTTCTCCGTTCTTCTGTTTCTTTTTTGTCGCTTTCTCGACGCTTACCGATCTGGAACGTTTCTTCACAGGTGGCAGGTTTTTGTCGTTCACGTTAATCAAGAGCGTCTTTTCTTCTCCGGGAACTTCCGGTTCAGATTCAGGACTTGTAGATTCATCGTAGTCGGGCTCGAAACTAGCTTCATCCAGTGTCACTTTCTTCCTATCGATGGCCAGTCTTGGGTTTTTCCTAATTTTCTTTTCGTTAGCAGTTTCTTTTTTCAAATCCAATTTCACTGTCACTTGCCTTTCTTCAGGTTTATCTTCCTTCTTTTTCATAACTTCTTTATCGTGTTTCCTTTCTTTCCTGTGTTTCTTTTCCCGACTTGAACTCCTTTCCCTCCGCTTTTCTTTTTCCCGGTATCGTCGTTCTTTGCTCGGACTTCTTTTGTTCTTCCTTTCCTTTCCGTCCACCCTTCCAATCACCCTGCTGCTCACCACAACCCTTCTCTGGTTGGCTGGGCTCCCATCCCTATGTTTTTCCCTTTCGGTCACTTTTCTCTCCAGATATTTCCTAGGTGATCTGGATTTTGACTTTCTTTCTACAGCACTTCTGACGCGTTTAGATTCGTCCTTATGTCGCTCTTCCTGATCCACTTTAGATCCTAGTCTTTCCTTCGCAGACAGCCTGACGGGGGAAGTAGACGGCAGTACCGTAGGAGTGAACTTTGACCTATCTAATCTAGTTTTAACTTTCGTCGACTCTACTTGATCCACTTCGATAGGGAAGGGGGCTACTTCGACGACTCTAGAAGGCGCGCTCGTAGGTATTGTTATTTGTATCGTGTTTGCTATTTTCCTCGCTTCACGCGCGTCTATTACCGGTTCAGCAGGTTTTGTTTGGACCGGCGGTGGATCGGGCTCTTTCTTTTCTTTTGGTTTTTCAATAACAACCGGTTTCTTATTAGTTTCAAAAGGACGTATAGCGTTGATAGCTTTTTGGAAAATAGCGTTTTCGGCTCTCTTCAACACTTCCGACGTGACAATCTTCTTATCTTTACCAGAACCGTCTTCACCTCCACTTTTGTCTTCCTGACTAGGCAAATCCTCTTCCAGTTCCCACTTGGACAATTCAGGTACGGGCGCTAACACTACCGGTTCCTTTGCTTCTGCGCTAGCAGAGCTTACAACTTTAGTGGTTACCGTTTCACTGACCTTGTTATTTTCATCACCTTTGATATAATTCTCGACTACACTCTGGTCTACACTAGTCCCTTCTATATCACCGTACAGCGGATCAATCTTTTCCACCAACAATGGTACAGCTTGTCTTATATCGACCGGTGCTTTCTTTTCCACATCAACCAAAGTCGGTAAATCAGTTTTTATATCTACTTTTACTTTCGCTAACACTTCTTTCTTTTCTTTCTTCTTCTTTTTCTTCTTCTCTCCTTCGCCTTCTTTTCTCTTTTTCCTCTTTTCCTTTTCTTTCTTCTTCTCTTTAACTGGAGCTACGCCGACATCTTTCTTTTTATCCTTCTCGACCGAAGGTTCTTTCTTCAAGTCCACCAACACCGGAACCCTGACTCTACCTTCTTCTTTGGTCTCGGAACCGTAATGGTCTCGCAACACCGACTCTATAGCCTGAACCGGATGATGTTTGTTTTCTTTACTCTCGTGCGACCTTTTCCGATGTTTATCCCTCACCGGACTCTGGGACTGCTGTCTTTTCTGATACCCGTACCGGTCTTCGTACTCCCTTTGCCGTTCTCTTTCTCGCTGTTCGATCTCTCTATCCCTCGTCCGTTCCCAATCTCGTGCGGCTAAATCCCTGACATTATCTCTGACCAGTTCGCGATCTCTGACCACTTCGCGATCTCTTTTGTTCTCGGCAGGAAACGTTACGATTCTGTGTTCGCTTACGCCCGGTGGCGCTAAATAGTCGTCTTGATAACCTCGATACGATGTTACTGTCGGCAAGTCCGGTCCGGTTCCGGGAGGAATGATGTCGAACGGTTCGTAACGGCGGTTGTTGTATCTCTGCTGTGGCAACGGTTCTTGGATGTTGGAGGATTGTAGGTAGCCTCGACTGCTTTGATTCGATTCGTACGCTCTCTCATACCTAAAATACAAATTTCAAAAAATCATTAAAAATCTGTTATTTAAATGATTGATTTCCAGACCTGGAATATCAAGAAACATTAATGATTATCAGCTCAGCGTAATATCTTCACTCGACTGACTTAGGCAGCTTGTCACAGTGACCAAGTTGTGGAATGAGTTCTGTGACGAAGGCAGGATAAAGATAATGTACCTGAAACAAGATTTGAAATAATTAATATAACTTGTGAAGCACAATATAATGATTGTTAGTTCTAAAATTCCATAACGATAGCAATGCAAAATTTTGTGTAATAATTAGATTTCAAAGCAATATAATTCTTTCAATAAAATCAACTTACGCTATTTAAAAGTGTAACGGAGAAATGGCTAAAGGTAGAGTCCTTATTTAATGCTGGAAAATGTATTTTGGCTGATATGAACATTTCCATCAAGATTAAATGCGAAAGAAATTTATATTTATGGTTGAAGTGTACTTTCTACCACACAAATCACAATTAATAAAAACTTTTGATCAACAAGGTTCAATATGTAGTTATGTTTTTTACCAATTCTTCCTATATGAGAGGAATTTCTTTCTAAAATTTTATTTTAAACTGCCTTTAAGAAGTGTTAAATCAGGTATGGCCAGAATCAGAACATAATCCAATAATACATCGGCTAACTCAATTCAATTGAGAAAGAAGTACAGTAGGACCTCTGTTATCCAAGTTTCCAGATTAACCGAGGCAATAAAAAAAAAACTTTTGACAAATTAAGTCCTGTTAACTTACAAATAAATGTAAGTTAACTGAATTGATTTCAATAAAGAATTCATAGCTTGTGAGGATTTCTCAATAAGTAAATTTATAATAAAAACTTTTGTGTTAGATTGAACAGAAAGAAAACAAAACTGTTGTCTGCCCTGTATATCCTGAAAACATTTCCGCTCCTTACCCAACGCACCTTAGTATTGTGAAGTTTAGGAGACGAGTAGATTAGTGAATAACAAAGCGGTCTAGGGCCTGTTTACACTCCTTTTCTCACCTCATCGTATATAGGACTCACCATCCTTTCCCGTGAGTTGTTTCTTCCCCCTGCTACTGTACTTTGTTCTTTTGTTTTTAGCCGGTGATAAACTTTGTGAATGAGAGTGTCAATAAGAGTGGAAAGCGAAAGCGTGTTGTTTTATATTTAAATCAAAAATGGGAAGCAATTAAACGATTAGATAAAGGTGATTTAATAAGAAAAATGGCAAGAGAGATGTTGGGGAAGTGACTGTCGGGGGATTTATAAATAGATTGCAAATTGAAGTGGGTATCAACGGTATTCAAATGAAGAAGAGGCTAGACAATCAATGAAAAAAAGCGAGCATGAAAACCTTCAGATGCATTATTTTTGTGGTTTTTATTACAGTATGCAATTTCTTTTATTTGAGTACATTATCAAACCTTCTTTGTTTATTTAAAACAATATTATTTAAGGCCAAATAAAATAGATTTTGAAGTATGGCTCCACCAAATCAGCCGATAACGAAGTAAATGATGCGGGAACAATGGTTTTCTCACAGCCTACCGTATTATCCGACGTCTGCCCGGTCCCAATTACCTAGTATAATCGAGGTTCTACTGTATGCTGACGGTTACGTTGGTTACTTAGATCAAACAGCAATGCAACAAGTTTGTGGCCATATCCGTAAGGCTGTGGATCAAATTCAACATGAATATTTAGTGCGGATTGAGTTATTCACTTGTCCGGTTAATACCGGAATGTTGGTAGTTCGTTTCCCTCAACATCCCTGACCACCTCACGGCATATTTTGAAATTATTCCACTAAAGCATTTGCATTACATTTCAGTGACATCTACAACCGAACTCTTTACATCACCAATGGAAGGCAAAGAAAACAGGTGTATTTTAGTATATTACACTGGTACAAATAGATTTCATTTAAAATATTCATATGCAAAATGGTAGGTGTGAGAACTTTTTTTCAAAATATAGTAAACAGGACATGTTCAGTGTTTAAATTACCCGAGTCCATTTAGTTAAACTTATACCACAGTTTCTAAAATCAGCTGACTAAATCCTAAAATACAAGTTGGATTTGAAATAAAGATTATTACAAGCAAGGCAGTAGCCGGGGGGGGGGGGAATCAAAAAAAACCCCTGAAATTTAGCAGTAAAAAATAATACATACTAGGTTTAAAAAATGCAAGTTAAATTATAAAATAGACAACACAACAGAGGATCCAGCAACATATTTTACATCATTGTGCATTGCATGCATACTGATATTTAGACTACAACGTACAATACACATGGATGCAGTAGGTCACAGACTTAGGCCTACTCTTATGCGAGTTGTGAGCTTGATCTGATCTATTAAATCAGAAAACTATGAAGGTTAAACAAAAATCCTTTACACTAACAAAACAAATTCATTCATCATCCTTACATCCTACAATATTTTACATGGGTAACTATATCCAAATTTTTAAAATAAGCATGGAAATTGGTGTTTAACACGTTCACTGCTACGGAAATTTCGTATTTCCTATACTAGGGAGCTGACCTTTTATTTTTTATATTTATACCCTTAATGAGTAGAAATTTCTTTATTTTTTATTACGGGGTTTGGCGTGCAAAGCACGCAATGTTCTGTGTATTGAATATTCTCAAAATACAGGGGTTGGCGTGTGCAATGCACTGTGCATCGGCCGCTTCTCATAGTGTTCACTGTCAATTCACATGTGCGTCCTTAGCAGTGAACGTGTTAATCCCCGGTCCCGGCCCCCCCCCCCCCCCCCGAAAAGTTTTCCTGGCTACGGTCTTGATTACAAGTAACAATGCAATCAAATAACAGTAAGATGGGTGGAATTTTTAGTACTTTTTGGCAATAGTTGGTTTTTTTAGTGCTTTTTAAAAGAAAGTACTTTTTAAAAGTAGGCTACTTTTTTAGTACTTTTAGGTTAATGCTACAGATATCCTAATGAAAAAAAAAACTGCTTCAACAGCTTGTGTTACAGCAAGTTGGAGCAAAGAAAGACTCCTAAGTGTTTGCGTCATCAGGGGCTCAATGATATGAAACGATATTCCCCAACTTTTTACAAGTCGTCTGACTATTTATTTCTGTGACATCCCCGACCGAAGGAATCTTTCAAGATTAGTCGCAGAAGTGTTAAATGACAATTCCCATAACATAAAGAGGCAGTGGCGGTTCTAGACCTGAAAAACTGGGGGGGGGGGGGGGGGGGGGACACTACAGAGGGGCGAATAACCAGGGGTATGAAATACCTCCCAGCCACAGGGGGATTGAAAAATTATGAAAAATCAATCTCCCAAAACTCATTTAAATACCTTTCTGGCAGAAAATTTATTAGTTATTTAAAGTGAAAAATCATCCTCCAAAAACTCTATGTCAGCAAATCCCTGGGTAAAAATCAAATAATCACTTAAGTAAAAAAAAAACTTAAGAGAAAGAGATGTTTATAAAAGAATTGGAAAATTCTGATGGTTTTTTATGATGTAATAGTTTTTTGACAAGTAAAAATGTAATATTGTAATATTCAACAAAATTCATTTTTTTAAACGTTTTTTGGGTATTGTTAGTTACATATATATATTTTTTAAATAACAACGTTTTTTCCAATTTGTCCTAAGAAATATACATATGTACTGTATTATAAACATAGGCCTAAGGTTAAAACTTCTAAGACCTCATTTTGTCTGAAATTTAAATACTTTACGTTGGTACAATGAAAGGCCAAAACCCACCATAAAACACATTAATTTGAAAAAAAATAGCCTCAAAGTTTCATTACAAATTTAGGAAAAGTTTAACACATTGATAATGTGTAGCCTACATTACGTTGTTAAATTGAAAACAAATTTTTGTTTCTGGATAAAGTATTTGATTTATTTAAAGAACCTTATACTTTTTTAGTTAAATGATGTAAGACTGTAATTTATATTAATAACTTGAAAGGATATCTTAATAATAAAAATTTCTAATAAACATTGGAAATGATTTAAAACCTTCGCCGTAATAAAGGAATACATTCCAATTCAAAACTGTTGCAAAAAAAAAAAAAACTGTTTTGGTCATACAGTTTCGTTCGTTTTAATTCCTTGAAACTGTTGATTGAAACAGTTTTTCATTATGCACACCCACCTCTACGCAAGTACCCACAATAAAAAAACAAAACCCGCAAACAACCAGCGAGATATAAGATCATAAGACTGTACGGATAACGTTTAAGGAATAACCAAAATATACAAATAATCGTTGTCATCATCAGTTCAATCGTGTTTAGGGGAACGGCAATTGGCAATCAAAACTGACAGAGTTTCAGCATTGACTTTCTCTTTCAGAATAAAAAATCTTAAGTCTCAAAACATTATTAAATATTTTTTTGTCACCAAACTAAGCTATTAATAAAGGTTTCTTAAAAAAAAAAAAAACTCAATGAAAACTGGGGGGCAGCTGCCCTCCTGCACCAGGCTAGAACCACCACTGCATAAAGGTACTTGAACTATCTTCCCATAAATTTTACGTAATATTATAATTTCAATAAAATTTTAAAAAATTTTGAAAACCGTTTCTGCATGAATTTACTTGCAATGATTCCTCAAAATTTTAAATGATAAAAAAATAATTCTGTTTCGACTTTTCGTAAAAAAATCTTTATTTATCAAAAGTGCAGCCACTTCCACTTCTTTATCTTTGTACTCCTGCTTTCCATTTTTCTCTTCTCTGGCGACAATTGTTTCGTCTATTCTTCAGGCATCGTTAAACCGATAAGAATTTGTTTTCAGCATTATTATAAAAAGCAAAAAAGATTCAATTGAAATGTCACGTTTACGTAATACAATATATAATCCACAATACACTTAGATTTGTGAATATAAATTTGTATAATTGACTCAAGGTGTGTGGTACGATCCAAAAAAATGTATTGTTCCTGAAATGAATATTCACAATGGATTGTCTAAAAATGCTACAAACAAAATAAAATTTAATCGTGTCGACAATACCTGAAGTACAGACAAAAAGATCGTCCGTTGTGAAGAGAAAAATAATGGTTTTGTAAACAATTCGATCACGCAGATGTGAGTTAAGCGAATTTAGAAAATGGAGTTCATATGTTTGGGAAACTGATCTTCTCACGAAGGAGCTAAAAAGCTGCTGCGTGTACAAAGTATATTAGTACAATTTGTTTTCACCTCAGCTTCCGGCTTTGCGAGTTCGTACCTCAACCTTGCGGCCTCAGAATATGGACTGTGCTCCGCTAGTTTGCATCCGAGCTGTTGGCCTTGGATCAGACACTGCCCTCACACGTGAATTTGAACCCAGTACTTTTATGATATTTTACGTTTTGATTGATTTTTGGGGAACCAGACGAGCTATAAGGTCTTAAAAAAAATGTGCCTAATAACCTCATATATACATTTTTTTAGATAAAACCGCAAAATAATTTCATTCTGGTACAAAAAAAGGTTACTTCCGGTTGTTGAGATTTTTTGGCTGGAAGCACGTTTTTTGACTGGAAGTAACATTTTTCATACTAGAATAAAACTTTATTGGGTTTTATCTGAAAAAATATCTTTAGAAGATTATTCTACGCATTTTGATTTTAGCACGATGTTATAGCCTGTCTGGTTCTCCCACCGTAAAAGTAATCTGTATTTTTTTGTACCTCGTTGCAATCGAAGCAAAGCAGTGCGTGAGCCGGGGTCGAAGGCTAAGGTGGAAACAAATTCAACTAATATATTTAGTACAGGCAGCTATTCAGTGCCCTCGTGTGTAGACCAATATTGTTGGTTGAAACCCTAAAACACAAACTCTATATTGGAAATTCGTTCAACTCACGTCAGCAGTTCACCTGAGAGATCGTATTTTTAGCGAATTTCCGAAGGAAATATGAGCTATTGCAGTGGCCCTTATGGTAAGACCCAAGGTGGGGAGTAGCTAATGAGCACGGATCATGGTCCCCAAACCACGTTTTTGGGTGTTATTAAAAATCATACATACATATATATATATATATGTGTTCGCACTCTAGCGGCCGCATTTTAAGTCCGATTTGGTCCAAATTTGGTACACGTGTAGGTTGTCTATGTGGCTCGGACGAGTTCGTTAGCCAAAAAAATCCAACAACCGAAAGCACGTTTTTTGACCGGAAGGAACTATTTTTTAAGATTTTTCCTACGAGAATAAATGTTTTTTAGAGTTTTTTCCTACAAATATAAATGTAGGATGTTATTCTGAACATTTTGTTTTTTTTACGCGGCCTTATAGCTCGTTGGTTCCCCCAAAATCGATCAAAACGTAAAATACCATAAAAGTACCCGGTTCGAATCTATGTGGTGGACTTTACCGTGGGGTTGGCGTGCGAAGCACGCAATGCATTATGTATTGAAGATACTGCCAATATAGGGGTTGGCGTACGAAGCACGCAATGCTTTCTTTGTGGAAGATATTCCCAATAAGCGGAATGGCGTGCGAAGCACACAATGCGTTGTGTATTGAAAATACTCCCAATATGCGGAATAGCGTGCGAAGCATTTTGCAGCTATTCAGAACCGTCGTGAATAGACCTATTTCCCAAATTGTCGGTTGAAATCCTAAAACATAGGCCTATAAACTTAATTTTGGAAATTTGCTCAACTCACGTCAGCGGTTTACCTGAGTGATCGTATTTTTGATTTTGAATTCATACAAGTTACAGTGCGTGGGAACTTTATGAACAATTTCCTACTACATTTAGTGATAAATACAACTAGAAATAAAGATGAAATGCATTCCACATGTTTTGAGAGGGCTAATATTCCTGAGATGTAAATATTAGCTATTAACAAAGATTATCACATGCTATAAACAGACTGGACTTGATTTAAGTTCTAAAATTATTTGTTTGCCTCCAAACACTCTTCTGTAGGAACACTCTTGGTTCTGCTACCTATTGATACGATGAATCGAGGAACCTGCCATTTCTAAAATTAAATAATTTTCTGTTGCAACCAAAGTAGTCACAAACTTTTTTTGATCAATTCTTGGCTATTGCCCCGATTGATTAATGCACGAGTGAGGGGTTATAGAAGTGTAGTGATATTTATATTGTTTAAACACAACTGAAATAGTTCAAATTGATATTACTAGAATTGATTTATCATATGGATATACTTAAGTCGTTCATTTCGCTCAACTCCCGCAGCAACTCGCTCCCCATCTAAGAAAATAAAAACAGATTATTGTTTACTTTGATATTTTAAGGGAAATAACGATTGAGTAGGACGAAGGCACTAGGATAGGGGTAGGGTAGTGGTGATCTGGATCCTGACGCAAGGGCATTAATGATAGTTTTGATTAGGACAGAGGCACTTTGATCGTGGTTGGGTGGCAAGGGTAGTGGTGGCCCTGACGCATACACATTAAGGCAAGAGTTTTGATTATGTCAGAGTTACCTTGGTCGGGTTAGGGTGTTGGGGGTGGTGGTGACTTGGTTCCTGATGCAATGTGCATAAAATCCAGAGGCACTTCAATCGTGATGACCATGACACAAGCGCATTACAGTCAGAGTTTTGATTAGGACAGAGGCACTTCAATCGTGGTGATCATGGCGCAAGCGCATTACAGTCAGAGTTTTGATTAGGACAGAGGCACTTCAACCGTGGTGACATTAACGCAAGCGCATTACAGTCAGAGCTTTGATTAGGACAGAGGCACTTCAATCGTGGTGACCATGACACAAGCGCATTACAGTCAGAGCTTTGATTAGGACAGAGGCACTTCAATCGTGGTGACCATGATGCAAGCGCATTACAGTGAGAGTTTTGATTAGGACAGAGGCACTTCAATCGTGGTGATCATGGCGCAAGTGCATTACAGTCAAAGTTTTGATTAGGACAGAGGCACTTCAATCGTGGTGATCATGGTGCAAGCACATTACAGTCAGGGCTTTGATTAGGACAGAGGCACTTAGATCGCCGTAGGGTGATGGAGGTAGCGGTGACCCGGATCCTGAGACATGAGCATTAGGGGCAAGAGTTTTTGTTAGGACAGAGGCACTTGGATTGCGGTAGGGTGATGGAGGTAGAGGTGACCCGGATCCTGAGACATGAGCATTAGGAGCTAGAGTTTTTGTTAGGACAGAGGCACTTGGATCGCGGTAGGGTGATGGAGGTAGAGGTGGCCCAGGTCCTGAAACATGAGCATTAGGAGCTAGAGTTTTTGTTAGGACAGAGGCACTTGGATCGCGGTAGGGTGATGGAGGTAGAGGTGACCCGGATCCTGAGATATGAGCATTAGGGGCCAGAGTTTTTGTTAGGACAGAGGCACTTTTATTGCGGTAGGGTGATGGAGGTAGAGGTGACCCGGATCCTGAGACATGAGCATTAGGGGGTCAGAGTTTTTGTTAGGTCAGAGGCACTTGGATTGCGGTAGGGTGATGGAGGTAGAGGTGACCCGGATCCTGAGACATGAGCATTAGGGGCCAGAGTTTTTGTTAGGACAGTGGCACTTTTATCGCGGTATTGTGATGGAGGTAGAGGTGACATAGATACTGACGGATGGACAGCAGTGAAAGGCAGGAATTTTGTTTATAATAGAGAGAAATAAATCATCTCACAATGTAATCAGACAATCGAGTTGCTCTTTAATAACAGAACGAGTTACGATCCACCTGTGAAACAAAGCAGCCAGGAGAATATGAATGAAATTGTAAAGTGTGCAAATTTGTTCGTTAAATTAATTTATTTTCACTCCTTTTACAATTCAATACAAAATTATAGCCTTAAGAGAAAGAAAAATTGTATAAATATATACAATATCAAATGTAGTAATTTAACTTAACAAGAATACAAAATATAGACTTAAACTTTTAAAATTATTAAATAGCGAATGACACAGTTTCTAGTTTTAATATTTTCAGACTTGATAATGTGAACACGAAATAAACAGAGATTAAACATTGGTAACAGTTATGCAAATTAAAACATTACACAGCAATATGACCAAACATTAATCACTAGTCTATGCTTTACTATTACTGAAATGTGCATTCATGTACAAAGTGGTTATAACCCTTTTGGTACTGTTAACTACGTTTATGATTATTTGGGCTTGTTGCCCCTTTCCACAAAATGGGAAATTTTGAGGGGCGTCTGTTACGTGTCAAATTAAAGGATATAACAATCAAAACTCATGGTGCCCATAAAGTAATTTTTCTAGGTGACTCCAATAAAATGGTCGCACAAAATGTATTTGAGACCTTGTAATTATAAAACTAGTATTACCTTTTTAAAAACTGTGAAAGTACAATATGTGCTTATTACTTTAAAAAGAACGAATCCTTGTTTGACGTTGTTACTTTTTTAAATAACTTTGATATTAGATAATGTATTAACCCTTTGAGGACCACGGGCCAAACCTTCGATCTGTCTGGCGTCTGTAAAACCGTCCAAATATTTTACAAGATAATTTATATTTTTGATAATTGATTTCCCTGATCTTTTCTCAACTCCTTTGACCTACAGTAGAACCTTGATTATCCGAGGTAATTAGGACCCGGCAGACTTCGGATAACCAAAAGCTTGTATAATATGGTATGCCGTGAGAAAACCATTGAGGTGCCAGTTCCCATGTCATTTACATCATTATAGGTTGATTTGGAGCCATACTTACTTCAAAATCTATTTTATTTAGCTATAAATAATATGGGTTTGAATATAAAAGAAGGTTTGAATTTCCAAATGGAAAAAATTGGATACTGTAATAAAAACCACAAAAATAATGCATCTGAAGTTTTTTCATGCTTGCTTTTTTTCATTGATTCTTTAGCCTCTTCTTTATTTGAATACCGTTGAGATACCCACTTTTCAATTTCCAATGTTATTTCGTCTCCAGTCCCCGACAATCACCTCCCCAACAACTAAATCACTTGCCACTTTTCTTATTGAATCATCTCCATCTAATCGTTTAATTGCTTCCCATTTTTGATTTAAAGACAAAACAACACGCTTTCGCTTTTCATTTGTCACTCGGTTTTCGGTGACACACTCATTCACAAAGTTTAACACCGACACCAACTAAAGAACAAAATACAATAGCAGGGGGAAGAAACAACTTGTGCGAAAAGATGGTGAGTCCTAAATACGATGCCACGAGGAGGGGAGTGAAAACAGGCCCAAGACTGCTTCGTCATTCACTATACTACCGTCTGCTAAAGGTCACCATACTATTGTGTTGGGTTAAGGAGCGGAAATGTTTTCAGGATGTTCAAGGCAAACTACTGTTTTGTTTTTTCGGGTCAATCTAACACAAACGTTTTTATTAAAAATTTACTTATTAAAAAACCCTTTTAAACTATGAATTCTTTATCTAAATCAATTCAGTTAATTACATTTATTTGTAAGTTAACATAATTGGTTTTGACAAAAGTTTTTTTTTATAAATTCACCTCAATTAATATGGAAACTCGGATAATAGAAGTTCTACTGTATAACGATGAAATAAAAATGATATTTCATAATTGTTTGAGAATAACGCCACCATTTTCTTTCATTTAAAACGAACCGCACGCAAATCGGCCAGGTAGATCTCCAGAAATACGTATCAATAGTCACCAAACATTAAGGCTGTGCTTAATTATTATATAAGTTAGTTGAGATGCCCTTTAATTTGACATATAACTGGATACGAGCAATCCTTTAACATTTTGAGAAGCCCTAAAATTCAAAATTTTTGTGAGAGGGGCAATATAGTTAACAGTACCAATAGGGGTTGGCTCTATTAAGTTTCTAGAGTGGTGGGATAACCGATTGCTACTAATATATAATAATACACTTAAATCTATTACTTGCATTAGAAATCTTTAAAATTGTCCCCACGTAGCCACCAACTTGTCAACCTGAATAATCTGTCCTTCAGTTAGAAAAAACCTTAAGAGTGGACGGTCACACACTGTGACATTAAATTTTATTAAGTGTTCTAATGTACATTTTATTTGTTTTGTTAAATGAGTTTTTATAAACTAAGTTTTTAATCAGTTTAATGTTTAAGAGTTTTAAGTTCTGATGATGCCTGATAAATAGGCGAAACAGCTGTCAACTGTTGACTAGTTTAAAGATTGCTAAGGCGAGTAATATATTTAATACATTATTAATAACTACCCTGTATACATACATAACAAGGGATTTCATTTCTGTTGCTTTTGACAAAAAAACATTTGTGAATCTTAAATCAAAGATATATATATAAATACACACACAATAACTTAATTACACAGTATAAATATACATCTTCTCCAACACAGGTTCTATAAAATACATCTAAACGTAAACAAATAATAATACAGCGGAAACAAAAACCTGAAACAGGGTCAGCAACCTTCCCCAGCAAAACACCCTGATTTACCCAGTTGGCAGAGAAAACAAACCAAGTAAAAGGCATTAAAAACCAGAAGTAGTAAAACATTCCTGGTTTTCTAGGTTTCCGAAGTGAAACTTCATTAGGTGCGCTAGGGCAAATTAGCCTAAATCAGATGAGAAGTGAAACGCACTCTACACGCATGCGCAGTGCGTACATGACATTGTCTCTAGCCATGGTAGCACGAGTTGGTTTGATAGAGACGAGAGAAACGGTTCCCCTTCTCCAACTGGCAGTTGGGTAGAAAGAGAGTGAGAATTATTTCTACTCTTTCCGTCACATGCATCACATTCACTCTACGCGCAAGCGCTGTGTTCTGTGTTAATAAGTAGCATAGGGAACCAGGGACGCTTGCTTATTATACAGTAGAACCTCGATTACCTGAGGTAATTGGGACAGGGTAGACCTCGGATAACCAAAAACTCGGATAAGAACGTGAGAAAACCATTGAGGTGCAAGTTCCTGCGTCAGGCTGATTTGGAGCCATAATTACTTCAAAATCTATTTTATTTGGCTTTAAATAATATAGTTTTAAATAAACTCAGAAGGTTTGATAATGTACTCAAATTAAAGAAATTCGATACTGTAAGCTACTGTAATAAAATCTACAAAAATAATGCCTCTGAAGTTTTTTCATAATTGGCTTTTTTTCATTGATTGTCTAGCCTCTTTTTTATTTGAATTCGGTTGAGATACCCGCTTTTCAATTTTCGATGTATTTTCTCTCCAATCCCCGACAGTCACTTCCCCAATACCTAAATCACTTGCCACTTTTCTTATTGAATCACCTCCATCTAATCGTTTAATTGCTTCCCATTTTTTATTTAAAGTTTAACAAAGTTTAACATTAAAAACGACTAAAAACAAAAGAACAAAATACAGTAGCAGGGGGAAGAAACAACTCGTGGGAAAGGATGGTGAGTTATACATACGAGGAGGAGAGTATAAATAGGCCCTAGACTGCTTCGTCATTCACATTACTACCCATCCGCTAACGGTCACCATACTATTGCTTTGGGTATGGAGCGGAAATGTTTTCAGAATGTACAAGGCAAACGACAGTTTTGTTTTCTTTCTGTTCAATCTAACACACAAGTTTTTATTATAAATTCACTTATTGAGAAATCCTCTCAAGCTATGAATTCTTTATCGAAATCAACTTACATTTATTGAAATTAACTTACATTTATTTGTAAGTTAACAGAATCGGTTTTGACAAACCCTACACAAACTCATATAACCGAGGTTCTACCATACATTAGCTGAAAATGTTTTAAAATTTATTACATGTTTTAAAATCAGCGATTATATGATTGAATTGTTGTTTATTGTTTTCAATTCTTTCTGTTTACTTCGTTCTTCAAAAGAAATACTCAGGCCTACAAAAAGAACACCTGGGCCTAAGGATTTTCAACATGGTAAATTAAATGTACAAAGCCTATAATTTAATATTTCACTCAAGGATCTGAAATACATTTTGGAAAACAAAACAAAAGAAGATAAGTTTTAATCATAGGTTAAAATTAATGATTTAAACCCCAAATATTTTAAATTCAGTCATTTATTTCCTAGATTAAGAACTAATGGAAACCGATGAATAAAAGAAGTATTTCATTTAATTAAGAGAGATTTTACAAATCATGAAATAATAAAATCATCAACAAATGCAAAGAGAGCAATGCATAAAATCCAATGTTTCTGGAACCTAAGAAGTTTCACTTCAAACACACGAGAATCTCACGCACTAGTTAGCGAATTTCCATAGGAAAAATGAGCTATTGCAGTGGCCCTTATGGTGAGACCCAAGGTCGGGAGTAGCAAATGAGCACCGATCATGGTCCCCAGAACACGTTTTAGGGTGTCATTAAAATTCATATATATATATGTATATATATATATATATATATATATATATATATGTATTCGCACTCTAGCGGTCGCATTTTAAGTCCGATTTGGTCCAAATTTGTTACACGTGTTGGTTGTGTAAGTGGCTCGGACGAGTTCGTTAGCCAAAAAAATCCAACAACCGGAAGTAAGTTTTTTGACCGGAAGTAACTATTTTTTGAGATTTTTACTAAGAGAATGAATTTTTTTAGAGTTTTTTCTAAAAATATAAATGTAAGATGTTATTCTGCACATTTTGTTTTTTTACGCGACCTTATAGCTCGCTTGGTTCCCCCAAAATCGATCAAAACGTGAAATACCATAGAAGTTCCCGGTTCAAAGCCATGTGGTGGATTCTACCGTGGGGCTGGCGTGCGAAGCACGCAATGCTTTGTGTGTTGAAAATACCCCTAATACGAGGTTTGGCGTGCGAAGCACGCAATGCATTGTGTATTGAAGACAATCCCAAT